>JAWNNL010000732.1:0-149040 GCA_035045005.1 Liodrosophila aerea
ATTTAATAATATGTTAATATCAATTTATTTAAATATGACGTCACGATAGCTTGTGTATTCATAAATAACCTTTTAATAATATTTCATCATGAATATTGGCGCCACAATTTTTACCGTTTCTTAGAATCGTCAACGCTGGCAACTCTACTTATGTTTTGTAAGTGGCATTCATGGTCAAATATTATTGTAGGTTAATTGAATCCTCGTGCATACTAGAGTTTGTTACGTCATAATATTGTAATATATAATATGTACATAAACAGGTTACACATGATATTAAATTCACCCTAAATGCATATCAGTGAAGAATATGTATTAGAATGATTTCATAATAAGTACGTATTTATATACTTAATGTTAATAGTATTAACTTAATACCAATTTCTAAAAGTATGACGTCACGATATATCGTGTATTCGTGTTCACAATATAAACAACGCATAATCCTACAATTATACTTGACTATGAATGTTGGCACTGCAATTTTTACCGTTTCTTAGAAGTGTCAACTCTGCTTAAATATTTTCGTCGGCATTGTTAATTGGCAAGTCTGCTCACTTCTTCACGGTCTTTTTCAAAATGAAGTTAAAAAAAAGTTAAAATTAAAAATGAGAAAATGTGCAGGTTTGAAGCAGAACTTTGAATGATTCCGGAACACAGTTGTTTTGACCCGGTACCTTATCTTTAGTACACAGGGTCTATTAGGTTTGTGCAACTCAGAAATGTATGTAACAGGCTTAAGGAGGCGTGTCAGACCCCACATGTCCGTCTGTATGAACACCTAGATCTCGTAAACTGTAAGAGCTAGAGACATCATATTTGGAATTTGGATCTTACCCCTATAGTGCAAGCTGATCAGAGTTTGTGTTTAGATTTTCGATACCTTCCCCCTCCCCCAAAAACCGCGAAAAACCACCAAAGCCACAATTAAAGATACAAGCTTATGCTTTGGCATGTTATGATCTTTTTATGGTAGCCTTTATCAGTGCTGAGAATTCTGGCCCAATCGGATAATTAACACCGGAGATATTCTAGATTAAAGTTTCCGTACTAGGCAAGGGGGAGCAGCGAGCATGCACATATGCCATGTACATATGTAAGTGTGTATGCGTGGTTGCGTCTGACTTAGCGATGTGCGTGTGTGTGTATGTGTGCAATGTTAGCTGCTGCAAAGTAAAGTACAGGGTCTCCTAGTTAAATTTATTTAAGGATTTGGTCTGATGACTTTTCCTAACTAATTTAAAATATTAGCTCTAGTGGTGTGTCGTGTTGATAAATTTTCGGCTAAATTTAAGCGTAAATTAAATCCAAATATGATTGAATTAACTATTTAATTATTATAAGCGAAAACATAATAAAATAATAATATTAAGACCATCGACTCGACCTAAATCCAGCTATAAGTTTACATTTGCGGTAGAATTTAAATTTTAGTTCATTCATTTTCTTATTACATACTAGGTATGCGTGATTCATAGAGGATATACCTCAAGGCTTTCGCAAAATCCACACCAAAAGCAAACGCAAAAGCGCAACAGATAATAAGTCGAGGGCCCATTCACCTCAATCACCTTTCACCAGGCGGGATTCTTACAGTCAATAGAGAGTGCAGCCACGAGTTTATTTGCCCATTCAGCTCAATCACAGATCAAATAGTCGAGGAGAAGAAAAAAAGTGATGCTACTGCTGTGAAAATACCTGCCAAACAATTTGAACTATGCTCAACCTTTGTGAACGGCAAATACGGAGATGAGAGCCAGCAGAAGAAGTAGGAACCGGAATCGTAGCTAGACACAATTGCCCCGGCAGGTCGGTTGGAGCCAAAGTGCTTGGCAGTATAAATTGCCAGCCTTTCCTCCTCTTATGGTGCAATCGCAGGCAGGGGGGGTGGTTTGTTGGATTGCCGAAGCTAAGCTGGATCGTCTTCGCCTTTTGTTTTCCCTACCAACAATTTGCCAAATCACAGCCGCAGCAAATTGCAGATTGAACTCGCACTCAGAGCTACACTACGAGCTACAAAAGAAAGGTGAAAGGAAAATGCATATGCATAACTTTCGACTTGTCTTTATGCCACTTATTGAGGCACGTGCCTTGGCCTTAGAGCAGCAGCAACAATAACAAAAGCTAATGCAATTTTATGTGCTCCTTTGATTTCCCAATTGGATTTGCCACATAATTCAAAAGGGCTTTCACAGTTTAAATTGGGATGTTCACAGAAAGGTAAATGGAAGCAATTGAGTTGATAAACCACTTTGAAAAGAGAAAATTCTCAATAATGAATTTATTTGAATTTTTAAAAATACTCAGAACCAAGCATATACAATAGTAAGAATAAATCAACATTTCAAGACTATATTTAAATTTTGTTATTAGACTCTGTACTTTAAAAAAGTACAAAAGGATCTATTAAATTTGTGCAAATGACAATTGTGTGTAACAGGCAGAAAGAGGCGTGGCAGACCCCACAAAGTATATATATATGAGTCGATCTAGCCATGTCCGTCTGTCCGTCTGTCTGCCCGTCCGTATGAACACCTTGATCTCGGAAACTGTAAGAGCTAGAGACATCATATTTGGCAATTAGATGCCATACAAACTTGTGATTTAGCATTCAATAATCTTATGGCAACCTTAATCTGGGCTGTGAATTTTGACCCATCGATTGCAATCGGTTAATAAACACCGGAGATATTCAAGATTCAATTCCCTGTACTAGGTTAGGGGGGGAGCAGCGCGAGCGTATGTGTGGTTGCGAGTGACTTTGCGCTATGTGTGCATGTGTGAGTGTCTGTTAGCGTGTGTGTATGGAAAGTACACGGTCTCCTACTGTCGGTTGCATCCGACTGTAGCTTTTCGGGTTTTTTAATAATGATTTTAATTTGGTTTTTCATTATATATTACAATTTCAGCTTTTTTTGTGAATTCGGTATACTTATTTTAAGAATGTTTTAACAATATTTCAAATACTAAATTTTATCAGAACACACCTTTTTCTCAGTGTACCTATAAGAATGATTTGTAATTTATTCTTATTTTTGGGAATTGTAAATAAATTTTAATTATATAACATACGAGGATAAAGTACTAATAAAAGGATAAAGTACTACTTCGGCTATCGCGATCACACTCCTATAAAGCGTTTTCTATTTGAACTATTGGCAATAGTAGAATATTATTTGCCATAGTCATATACTATAGAGCTGTTGGCATAACAGCCATCAATTTTGCCAGATATATTATTACATATTTGAACTATATGTGATTTAAACAACTGTCAAAGTGAGTGACAGGAAAACAAAGCGCAGTCAGGCGAACTGAGTTGGGAACATGCGGCATGTGGCATGTGGCATGTCTGGCACTGGGTTGTCAGACATGAATAAATTACTAAATAAATACCATAAATTTCATATTTATATGAGTATGGATATTTTTAGTTGTTGACACACGTTGCCTGGCACAAAGTGCCTCAAATTATGGAGCGATAACTTGTCAATTTTACAGGTGCCGATTGATGCAGGTGTACCGCAGCAATATATTACAGCTTGTGTTCACCTTGCCTCTACTTAAGCTAATTAACTACAATTTTGAGTTCAGTAAACTGTAAAAATATAAAACTTTTTAAGAGCTTTTACTGGTACACATTTTATGATTTTGATAGAGAATTAACTGAATGAACAAAGAATGAGCTCATTAAGTATGTTTTATTGCGTCAAGTAAATATTTACAGAATCTCTATTTGTGTTCTTGACGTGCCTTAAAGTCTAACCAAATGCCACCCTTCAGACAAGTAAGAAATACAGTGGGATCGAGTTCATTATCGGTACGGGTCTTGGGATTGATGTGAATTTCAAACTTGGAAAGAATCTCCACTACAGCTGCTTTGATCTGAGTCAAGGCAAAGCGCATGCCTGAAACCATAGAAAAACATATTTATATTAGGAGTACTGAAGAGAGAACTTATACGAGTAAATATTCACCTATACAGATACGAGGGCCATCACCAAAGCCCATGAAGACACCTCGTTCACGATACATTTTAGCAGCATCGGGTTGCATGAAGCGGTCTGGCTGGAATAGCTCCGGATTGGGGAAGTAATCCTCGTCCATCATGAAGCATAAGTGGGGCACAACAACGGTGGTGCCACGCTCCACAGTAAAGGTGCCACCGGTTTTATTGGGTAACTCAATGGACGTGGTGCACAACTTATTGGACATAAAGCCAGGTGGGAACATGCGAATACACTCTACGGGATGATATGATAAGAATAAAATCGTTTGAGCATGGTAAATGAACTTTATCTCACCCTGCACACAGGCGTCTAAGAAGGGTAACTCGTTCAATTTATCAAACTCAATGAATCCCTGCGAGTTCAGATAGGGTTTCACCTCTGCGAGCAGGCGGTCTTGTATTTCCTGATCCCTGCCCAGAAACAGCAGTAAATGGCTCAAAACTCCAGCCGTTGTTTCAAAACCATCCAGCAAAAAGGTCATGGTATGAGCGGTCAATGAGCGAGTGTTAAGATTCCTTTTGTTGGCCAATTGCATAATGTAGTCCAGAAAGTCGACACGTTCGAACTGTTTGCCAGCTGCCAGTTGAGCACGACGGGCGTCAATGGCAGTCTGCATAAGGTCCACAAAGAAACGTTCCGTGGGCAGGGGTATAAAACGCATCTTTATGAATCTCCTCAGTGCTGGGAAGGTGCTAATCAGCAGGAAATAAAAAATAACGGTCCAGCTCTGATTGAACAGATTCTTAATATGGCTCATGATAGGAGTGGGGTGATCTGAGAAGCTTTCTGCCTTAAGGCCCAGCACGCAATCCGTGACCATTTCGGAGGTGAAGCGAAGAGACAACTGCAATAGAATCATTTTAAAAATCTTCTTCGAGACCTGTTTTGGCACCGACTCGCACCTCCTTGCCATTGATGCCGTCTGGACCGCACACACTTTTCTGTTTATGTAGCCAATTGGTCATCTTATGGCAGACCTCATTGGTTACGGGGTATACCGATTTAATCTAAAATATAGAATAGTAAGTATTCGGCGATCAAATCCACCATTTGAATATCTTACTCGACCCTGTGTTAGTCCAGGAGTGACATCAGCTCGTCTACTCTTCCATTCTTCCCCGGTCAGCGAAAAGGGATTATTTGCAAATATGAAATCCGATTCGTCGTCTACCATCTGACCAACTTCATTATCATGAAAGTGCTTAAAGTCGGAGACAAATACACGCCGAGCCAACTCCGGACTAATGACTAACAACTGCGGACATCCTAGCTCCATAGATGCCCACCGCATCATATTGCTGCTTATAGCGACTGATGTGAGAAATATATAAATACTGATTAATTCGACACCCGAGATCGGTTTAAGCTTACCGGTATATGATATCTAAATCATTGATTGCATGTTTCTTCATCGTAAACATATGGGGATAGTTGCCGGTGAAGAGGTTCGGCTGAGGACCAGGTACTCCCCTCTTCCGCCAGTAACCAAAGTTCCAAGTCATAAACACATAGATCAAGACCGCTAGTAGCAGTATCAGAGTCAAAGTCACCTCCAGCATTTTAGTAGATGTCGCTTGAACAGCAGTTTCAATTTGAATGATGTTCAACAATTGCCTCACAATTAATAACAGGCCCTCGACTGGGCAAAAGAGCTTTTCGAAACAGAGAGAGAGCACGAAAAGCTATGCTTGGCAAACCGACGTTGAAATACTCTTACAAATTCTGAATATAATGATAATAATTTCATACAACAAATTATATAAAGTCAGTTATTTAAATGTGTGAAGAATCTCAGTCGTTGATGAGTAACAAGAATTCGATTATTGATATATTTATGCAATTATTGAAAATTTCATTTTAAAATACTAGACCCCTTTGAAAAGACATACCTGTTGAAAGAGTGCCTAAAGAGAGGGAACTTAACGAAAGCACTGCGCTTTGAAGATTAGATTGCTCGATTTCATAAGGTTACAAATGTTTTTCAAGACTACGAAGCACTTGTATGCAATTATATTTATATCTAGGGTTCATTTTGATAAGCTTTATCAGCACTAACTAACTGACCAGATCATAAAGATGAACATTTCGTTATTTGTTGATAATATTTTCATCACATTCGTAATAAATTCTTCAGCATTGTTTTGTTGCTGCGCAATGCTTAGAAAAGCTCGCGAGACCGAGCTTAATAACACAGCGAAATACATATATCATACATACGCACATTAGCGTGTAGTTGACTAGAAGATACTCTGTATCAGAGGGATACTCTGCAACATATTTGCAAATGAATACCAGTAGTAAATTTTATTTATACATTTAATTAAATTCGCATATCAAATTAATTCAATTCTACTTATAGCTCTAATTGTATTTAAGTATATGTACCGATCTTCAATAAAAACAAAGAATTATAGATTGTATATCGTATCGTATATTATCGATAAGATAATATTGTAGGAATTGTAGGTTTTATAAGTAAATTTAGCTATAATAAGTGGCATAGCAATAGTGAAACGATATATTCACTATAGAAACCAAGCCTTTTTATAAGGTATGCAACTGCTTCTCTTTTTGAATTCAATTGAAACAACACTTTGTTTATTGCATAGACAGACAAGTGCGTAGTAGCAAGAGAATGAGAGTGCGGCTGAGAGACTGAGCGTCGACATTTGAATAACCGGGTGTGGAACAAAAATTATTCAATGTTAAGTTTCACTGGGGTGTCCAACACACAAATCGAATTAAAGCTTATGTCAGAATGTTATGCAATTGCGTCAAGGTTACCCAAGCTTTTTACATGAAATTCATATTGCTGGCTCAGAACACAATATTTCTAAAGTAATATACCATAATCGAAACTTGTTAATATTATTTAATTTTTGAAAATTTTGTGTGTTATATGAAATTTTGGTTAAATAAAGTGAAGCTTTGTCTACGTCTTTCTACACCTTATTTCTAGTTTCTGGGGGAATTCGGATTCGGATTGTGTCCCTTGATCTTTTGCTTCAGAAAATTTAGTGATAACTTTTATTACTAGAAAAACAGAAGCAGATTTTAGCAACTTTTAAAATAGTCTTTATCTTGTTTATAATGCTTGTACTAGCGAAGTCGTATTATTAGGTACTATTGTTGTTGTTGTTGTAACTAGTTTTCTGTTATTGAGTTATGGGTTTCGCTGTTTTATGATAATGGTGTTGATCCTGGAAGATGGATTCTATGCATGTTGTCCATATTATACGACTCATTATGAAAACGTTTCTTCTCTTTGCTCTTTGTAACCATCTTCCATCTTATTGTATCTCTAGTACCTCTATCAAATATTTAATTCTTTAACGTATTTCTCAATTCTTTAACGAATTTTCACAATTCATAATTAGTTTGATAATAAGTTTGATTTTACGTTCGGAATAAGGTTTCATCCGCACATAAAGTGGTGTGCTCCTCGCCCAGATATAATAATAAACCTAGCTTCAGACGATATGTTTTTAAAAGTGTTTTTACACTATTAGTACTTTAGCGTTGCGTTTGTGTTATCGAAAAACAATACATTTACACCGCAACTCGCGTCCGCTTCCATATCCACTGAATAGCTGCCACCCATAAATTGCTGCAAGCGTTTGAACAATTGATTTAAATAAATTAATGATATTAAGTGCTATAAAGATCGAACTCTTAATTTTTTGCTCCAAGTATTTAGTGCATAAACAATAAACATATTTTAACCTTTTTTTCTGTATACCTAAACATATTTTATCATTAATCTTAACCGAAACGCTTTACTTTAAGGGGAAAACACAGACAGTTTAAACGTAATTTTAGTATTTTTATTGTTTTTAGACCCTGTACTTTAAAAAAGTACAAAAGGGTCTATTAAGATTGTGCAAGCCAGAAATGTATGTAACAGGCAGAAGGAGGCGTGGCAGACCCCATAAAGTATATATATTCTTGATCAGGACGACGAGCTGAGTCGATCTAGCCATGTCCGTCCGTCCGTCTGTCCGTCTGTCTGTCCGTCTGTATGAACACCTAGATCTCGGAAACTGTAAGAGCTATAGACATCATATTTGGCAGTTAGATGCCCCTATAGTGCAAGCAGATCAAGTTTGTGTTAGATTTTTGATACCTCCTCCCACTCCCTATAAACCGCGAAAAACTGCCACACCCACAATGTTAAAGATACAAACTTGTGTTGGCATACGATAATCATATGATAATCTTTATCTGTCCTGTGAATTTTGGCTTAATCGGATAATAAACACCGGAGATATTCAAGATTCAATTCCCAGTACTAGGTAAGGGGGGAGCAGCGCGAGCGTATGTGTGATTGCATGCGACTTTGCGCTATGTGTGCTTGTGTGAGTGTTAGCGTGTGTGTGTGCAAAGGAAAGTACAGGGTCTCCTACTGTCGGTTGCATCCGACTGTAGCTTTCCGAGTTTTTTTTTATTTTGCAATTAGGATGTTTCTTATTATGTATTTAATGATGTATTTAATGAATTTTTTACAAGTCCCGCTTCTTCTACTTCTGTCTATATTTTAGTATTGCCAGACAGTCGTTTTTGTGCCACTTTTTAGGCGACGGAAAAGTTTGATATTCACAATAATCGCTTCAAACGAAAATCCAATAGCTTTTTGTTCTCATTGAATTTGGGCATACTACCTTTTAATTATATGTGATTACCCTTATAAGTACTAAAAAACACTCACAAATGTTAATGGCATGAATTCACCGCCTCAAAATAATCACGCAATCGAACGCACTCTATTTTCATCCGTCAGCTTCGCTTTTTGATTGCAGCTCAAAAATGTTGTGCTTTCACACGACAGCGTTGACTATTTAAAAACGGATCACTTGAAGCCCGCTTATGATAACCCAGGTACCCTTGGTGGCCTTAAGTTGATAGTCTTGAAGACATCGATAGCGACAGTCTGTTTCAAGTTCGGCCACCTTGTTGATCGCAGAAATTCAACGATAATCGATATGTATCAATTAGATTAACGGTATTTATTGATCCACTCTCATGGTCTAAATTTTATTTCAAAATTTAGAAAATTAAGTGATGCATGCGATATCTCTTAGATGTGACTTTTAATATTCATATTTCTTTAATTCGTTACTCCGTGCGCAATTTATGGGTCCAACATCCGACCCGCTTTATTTTTACAACAATTTATTGAAAATTATGCGGCAAAATATCTGTGCCATGTCAGACCTTTCAATGGCCAAGCCATAAAATTTATTGCCATTGCAGCAGCCCAAAAATCGACTCTCTCGTTGCTTCCTTGTGGCCATTGTCGATGGGATGGTAGAGCCACGACCACAATGCAGTTGCTTGGGCGACACATTTGTCATGTGTTTGTGGCTGGGCTTATTAAACGGCTTTTAAGCGCACAGGCATGCACAATGCGTAGTTTCCATAGACGGTAGATTTATATCCTCAAATCCTGTCTGTGGCCAAATAAGTCGCAACTCCATGTCCCTGCCAATTATACGACATTTTAAGATGTACATGTGTGAATAACAGATTTGCTAAGTTATATCCCAAGATTCTTTGTGTTAGTTTTCTGGAAAATATACAAATTATACTAGGCAACAAAATCCTAAGTTTTGTTGACTATACATTTACAACACAGTTTCTACCTAAAGTGCCCTAACTTAGTTCGGCCCAAAGCAGACTCCATCCAAAATCAAAACCTCTAAATAATTATAGTCTTAGGCAACCAACAGTTGAAGACTGTAATTGCCTTGGGCGTCAATAGCAGAAATATACGCTTACACAAATACGTACACCCATATACATACAAATATACGCGATATTCATATCCCCAATCGCAAATCGCGCATACACACTAAGCGCACACACTCTGCAGGTTTCCGCCTTCAGTGACTCTAAAATTGTGGCTGCTGTGCCCGGTAAGAGAATACTTTTGCGATTTTGAGGGGGAGTGGAGGAAATATTGAAAATTAGAAAAATTCTTGACCTACTTATGTTATACACGAATTTAACAAAAAAAAACTGGGAAAGCTACAGTCGGATGCAACCGACAGTAGGAGACCCTGTACTTTCCTTTGCACACACACACGCTAACACTCACACAAGCACACATAGCGCAAAGTCGCACGCAACCACACATACGCTCGCACTGCTCCCCCCTTACCTAGTACAAGGAATTGAATCTTGAATATCTCCGGTGTTTATTATCCGATTGGGCCGAAATTCACAGAACAGATAAAGATTATCATAAGATTATTGTATGCCAAAACACAAGTTTGTATGTTTAAAATTGTGGGTGTGGCAGTTTTTCGCGGTTTTTGGGGGAGGGGGGGGGGGGGAGGTATCAAAAATCTAAAACAAACTTGATCTGCTTGCGCTATAGGGGCATCTAACTGCCAAATATGATGTCTCTAGCTCTTACAGTTTCCGAGATCTAGGTGTTCATACGGACGGACAGACGGACAGACAGACGGACAGACAGACGGACAGACGGACATGGCTAGATCGACTCAGCTCGTCGTCCTGATCAAGAATATATATACTTTGTGGGGTCTGCCACGCCTCCTTCTGCCTGTTACATACATTTCGGGCTTGCACAATCTTAATAGACCCTTTTGTACTTTTTTAAAGTACAGGGTCTAAAAAGAATTTAACCTTTTATAGTTTGATCTCGGTGTTTATAGAGATGTTCGAGTTTTCTAAGATGTCAAACTTTTGGTGGGGTTATTGCAAGATGCAGTTTGAGGGTTGGAATACACACCAGATAAGATGTTATATGAGCAGATAAACATATGTTTTGTATTTTAAAAGTATGACCGAAAGTTTTAAAATTAGCTTTTTAGACCCTGTACTTTAAAAAAGTACAAAAGGGTCTATTAAGATTGTGCAAGCTTACTAGGTAAGGGGAGAGCAGCGCAAGCGTATGTGTGGTTGCGTGCGACTTTACGATATGTGTGCATGTGTGAGTGTTTGTTAGCGTGTGTGTGTGTGCGAAGGAAAGTACAGGGTCTCCTATTGTCGCACTATAGGGAAAATACCCACTTTTAGCGGCATTAATTAATAACTCAAGAACGAAACATAATTTTTTAATTCGGTTTTTTGATTTGAGTTCATAAGGCCTAGTAAAACTTATATTGAAAAAATGGGCGTGGCACATCCTTTTTTAAGGAGCAAGGATATTCATATCCTGTATTTGTGACTGTTCTTAAGTAAAATTAATATTATATATTAGTAGCCAAATACTATTCGGAAAATACGTATAACACAAATTTTGGAAGCCACGCCCCCTCCGCCCTCAATTCTAAAAAATTAAATTCAATACCTTATAACAAGCACAATTTTAAACTTTTAAAAGGTGCGATTTGATAATCGTATAACTGTACACTACAATAATCTATGCTGAAATTTTTATTAAAATCGGTCAAAAAACACGGAAGTTATTAGGTAAACAATATTGAGTGCGCCCGCCCTTCCTGTGTTTTTGACGTCGCAGCGTTGCCACTTTGCAAGCAAACGCGCATTCTCAACTACGATGTTGTTTCCTAAAAAATTAAATTGCAGAGAGAATCGGAAAAAGTGGATATTGAGACAACTTGCATTCTAACAAGAATTAATATCTTTACAATACGTAATACATTTGATCGATGGACTTTGCTGGACTCACTTTGTTGGCCTTCTCAAAGATTAGTTTTAGTTACCAATTTCTACATGTTAGATGGTTATCAAAAACACACAATTATAAAGACATCACGATTAATTTCGAACAATCACAATCACAAACACTTAGTACAAACCACTAATTTTGGACGTCATTTAATTTTTTTTTATAAAATTACGTATTTTTTAATTTAAATGTGTTTTGAATTGAGCTTATATTTAGCACGTTTTATCGATAACAAACAGCTGACTTTAGCAGCTGTTAACTTAACAGTGGCGCGCTCTGTTAAATTTTCTGGTATGTAACATTTTAGTTTGGTGTTTTTCCGATAGGTGGCTATCAAAATATTTGAATAATTTGGACTTTTGAAAAACGACTTTATGCCGCTTAAAGTGGGTATTTTCCCTATAGTGTGTCGGTTGAATCCGACTGTAGCTTTCCGAGTTATTTTATTAGTGTTCGGTGCCTATGTGGTCGTAACCGATATAGTCGACGCCCACAAGTGGACTCGTTCTAAATTATTATATTTAAACTTTTAATTTAAATCTTGTAATTAAAACTCGTAATTTTTATTTCGTTTGGTAAATGTGGAGATAAAGTTATAGTTTTTGACGCAGTACCGAGTTTAAACATGCTTGCAATACATTGAAAGCCTCCTACCTACAGCAAAGCCCATATCAATTCCCATAACTAAACTCTTGTGAGAAAAATTCCGAATTTATGAGCCTGCTCACTTAAGTTGGTCAACACGAAAAACGGAAAATACAAACAGAAGAGGAGCAAAAGCTGTTTATGTGTTTGGAACGTGTTTGGCGCTTACACGCATTTTCCCCATTTGTAACCCCCACGTGCATATGTGGTAGTTGTTTGTATGTTGAGTCTGAGTGTGGAATGCTACCCAAATTAAGTTGTTGCCTATGTTAAATTGTCATTCTGTGTTCTGCGCAGAGAGGGGTGGAGAGCCTTGGGATGCGAAATGAGAAAACAGAGTGGGACTGAAATTATGCGAGTTCCTGAAACGACCTTGGTTAAGCCGATTTAAGCCCAAAAAAGGACTGCATGTCCCGATAACATAACAAGTGTAATTAAAATGTACACTCCCCGAACTAACAGGCAGAATATTCTTTGCATAATTAAATGGCAAATTAAGCATTATCAAGTGGCATACCATAAGTAACATTAATAAGAATTAATAGCGAGGCAACAAGTGAAACAGTGACTGAGTATGGGAGATCCAGGGAGCAACTGTGTGTATGGGTTGCCTAATTGTTCTACTGTCAACTTGGGATACTTCATCATTTAAATGGTGATGCTTTTGATAACAACACATTCCCTCTAAATACGGCTCAGTCAAGCCCGAGCTAATTACCAAGCTACGCTGTCAGAGTGGCCAATGACACTTGTCAGGCAGACATGCAAACATACCAACTAAACCCTCCTCCAAGAATTAGGACACTTGTCCGAGAACACAGGTGACAAGTAATCCAATGAAATGGTGTCGTTGTCTGAGGACAGACTCTGATTGAGGGAGAGTCTGAGTGAATAACACTTAATGATTGGAATGAGCAGTTGTTGGAGTACCAAATATTGGGACAATTAAATTTTAATTGCAGTATTATATTAATTTGATAATTATTTATCATGCGTACAATAATCACACTTTCAATTTGAAATCAAAAAACCATTTCACTGAACAAGCGAAGAGCATTTCTTTGTTTGCATTTCAACGATTTCTTTTCTCCCACAGAATCACAGCAATTAGCAATTATGGCTTTTCATTCCTCCTCTCGCTGTGTTAAACTGCTTCCACGGGCCTTTACTCGTTCACACCTGTCTGAGCAGGCTCTTATCCCTTTTAATTAGATACCGCCAAAAGGCAAATTCCAAGCTCAAGCAGCGAGCCAAGTGTGGACCATCTCCTCTGCGATTCAGTCGGTCTGTTTGTCCCCAGTTATCCTTAGTTCTCCCTGATTCCTGTTGTCCCCCTGGCGACTGTTCTATCTGTTTGCCTTTCAGTTGGCAGCTGCTTCTGCCAGAAGTGAGCGACTTTTTGCCCATTTCTAATTTTCATTTTAATTATTACTGAGTATTATTCTGAAAATCAAGCAAGCGGCAACTTTGGGAATCTCCGTTGCCACACCCAAAACCACCTGAGATAGAGGGGGGAGCCAAAGCAAGTCAGACAATGGCAGCTGTTACACTTTTATGGTGTCTTTGCCATTTGCCATTTGCCACCTGTTTTCCCGTTCTCTCGCAGTTCCGCTGTCTGCGTGTATATGCCTATGTATGTGTTTGTGTATGCGTTTGAGTGTTATCATATTTCACGCCTATTAGCATTATAATTTAATTAACATTTATGGCGGCAATTTGTGCGTTTCCCAGACGTGGAAGCTGTGTGATAACTTCAACTTGTCTGCACATTGGAGACAAACTTCGGACAAATCGGCAACATAGAAAAAGGGGTGTCACAATATTTTCATTGGCGAACTTTAAATTTGAATAATTCTCTACTATTTTGAGCGGTTAAAATTAAAAATGTTGTTAAAACTTGCGTTGTAAGTAAAAAGGTGAATTTAAGATTTTATGTGTAAGCTAGAAGCCCTCAACTCAGTAAAAGCTGAATGCAGCCAACTTCCTTGAGAGACTACGAGTATTTCGAAGCATTTCAAAGAGAATGATATTAGTAACTGACGCCGGAAATAATTTCACGTAACTATTTGCACGTAACACTAGACAACTCAGTCCGGCAGGCAAACAGGCGAACGGATAGTCTGGTAACGAGGAGGATAGATAGGAGCTCAGTTAACGCCCACTTGGTTAGATTTATGTTCGCCCCCAGACAGTCAAACATGTGCCCAGCAATTGCAGCTGGAAATTACATCCGCTGTGCCTGGCCAAAAGTTAACTCCGGATCATGGAGTGAGAGTGCTTTAAAACAGTGCACTTTAATCTATGATTTTAAAGTTGATAAACATATATTTGACATGTGAGTTAACGAGCTAGAACACATCCGACGGCAACAAAATTTTAATAAGTTCATTAAATCTGAAACTAACAAGATTCAGAATTAGCGGTAATCGCCGTTGTCATATATTCATTCATATATATGCATGTGGAATTGCCAAACTATCAATATATTAGTTTTGTTTTGGAGTAGATAAAACCAATGATAATATAACTCTAGACTTTTCGGGTGATTGAGTTTCACAATTAAATCATTTGAATTTTTAATACATTTGGAAATTGCAAATAAACACAATTTATATGCATATGTCAAGGCCAAGGACTTGATACGACAAACCACAACGAAATAAATAAAACTATCTAAATTCACATATGCAAGCATAACAAATGCATTATCTGTGCTTCATGTCGTATGAGTAATGCAATAAAACTATTTTCTTTGCGGTTGACTTCGAAAGCTTTCCCAGTCGTCAGCAATGCCAGCAACTTCATTTGCAAACCAATTCAATTTAAACATTTTAATTATGCAAATATTCAAAGCCAAATACAGGATAATTCCAATTAACAGTTGCCATTGGTCAGTTAAAAGGAATTAAGCTTCTTTAAGCCAATTGTGTTGTTGAGTATTGTAGACAATTTAAGTTCAATTCTGACATTTATAGCGCTTAAATTGGTCCGAGAATTAAAAACTCTTAGCTTCCTTAGAGCAGAATAATTATGGATAAATGTTCATTGTTCATTATAGTTTTACCTGAGGTCTGGGGTACGTATCGTATGATTGATGAATATAAAGGAACTTTAGAAATTAACTCAACCACGTACGGTGCTTTGCTATCATATATTCTGTTTAGTTTGTTTATAAAGCAAACAAGGAATTCATCACAGGGCATTCACCCCAAATGAACCGCAAATTTGTAAGCTCTACTAATATCTTTGGCAAACACAATACTATGACCAATAGCAAGCGCAAATTTCAATAAACAACAGACCAAAATGCCCATAATTGTTTATAGAACAAAACAAACCAAAAGCAAACCTAACCGAACCAGAACCAGTGCCCCGAACTGTGAAAACAATTGTACAATAATACGATAGTTACGTAGAGGCGGAGAGAAACTGGAAACCAAAACTAAATTTGAAAACACAACCACATATGTAAAATTAAAAATAAATGCAGAATAATTTTCAGTTAAATTCATTCGTAGTTCGGAATCGGTGAATTGTTTAGAGCATAACATAATTGTGGTATTTAATCGTGACAATAACTTGATTACGACTTAAACTGCACATCAAAATAATTCCAACTCCAACTGCAATGCCATCGCCAACTGCAGCTGGAATGCTCTCAAAGGCTTTAGCCGTCGCCTCATTAAATTCTCATGCTTGCCTGCAGTTCAAGTTAAAATATGGGAATCCCCCGGGAATTGCATGGCAGCGCACAATGCCCTTTGGCTGGGACTCAGGCAATAGCTTTGACTCGGTCTCCCAACCACTTCATTTGTAGCGGCGGCTTTTGTATTAAACATAAAAGAAAGCTAACAGTACAAAATGAGAGAAAACACAGGAGCCAGTATAATTCAACCCTGTAGTAAGTAAATCATTCATTTTTACAGGAGTAACCGGTAGCAGCGACATATTAAAGAAAACAAATATATTATTTTCTAGAAAATATGCCTACTGATTATTTGAATTATAACGTTTCGTTTTAAATTTAATTTAAATTGCCATAAATTCGAATCATGATTGCGCACCAAAAGTTTAAATGGACTAATCAGAATAATTTTTATTACTGCATTATAAACAATTTTTCTTTTAAGTTTCTTATCATGATGACCGCTTTATAAAGAGATAATTAACCAATAAAATCTTTATTATGGTTACTTATATGACCTGATCAATATTAAACTTGCTAATAAGTGTAATGTGTCGCATGAGCTCGAGCACTTTCAAAACTCTGAGGCATTTCAGAAAGGAATTATTTTCCAAATAAAAGGTGTTTTTTATGAAAAGTTTTTTTTTTTATTAATGCTTTACCAACTTTTCTAGCTACAATCTTTCTATTATTTTCGACTTATGAATTTTTGTCCTGAATTGCTTTGCATTCCAATTTGATAACTCTTTCCTTATAATAATGTTTTACATACGTAGTACATTAGGGCGGGAGCTAGGAACTTATTCTAGACACTTAGATTCGTTGTGAAAGTTCATTGAATCCGATTCCGATCCTTGTGGACGCTTACCACTTTATTTCACTTGACCAAATTGGCCCGTCCTAATGTGCATACTTGCTTTTTGAATTCCAATGTTTTGATATTCTTTGAAGTGTCTGTCTGGTGTGTTTAACCGTAAATTGTTTCATTCTTCATTCACACAATTTTCCAACGATTCCTGTGACACTTGCTAAACATGTGCCACGCCCCTTGGCACTTTCGCCCACTCGCTTGCATAATCCGAGCGAAGCCTTGAATGCGAAAAACTTTGCTTATGCATAAATTGCATGTAAAAATTGAAATGGTTAAAAGCGCATGAAAATGTTGTTTCAACTTTGAAGTTATGGCATGCAACTTTTCAAAGAGAATTGAGAATGCAGTGAGTGCAGAAGGGCAGAGTACACTTGAAATAAACTCACTCTTTTAAATTTATTAGGGTCTTGAATGAATCATATGTTACGCGAAACAAGTAATATTAAAACAATACAAAAAATTATGAAAACGGGGAAAAATCAATTGTAACTATGCAAGTCCACAGCCCAGCAGGAATCCACCCATAAATGCCATTGATACCCGGGCGCTGGCTTTTATGTTCTTCACTGTATCCAATAAGATCCACGGGATCGATCGTATATTACGATCACGTTGGATACTTCGAATCACTGCTTGCTCAACGTCGTCGTCGCTATCAAGTTCCCCGTCTGTTAATCCTGCTGACCTAAGGACCTTTCCCCACCTGATCTTCACAAAACCAGCCTGCACTGCCAGCTCAATAGTTAAAACGGCAGTGCCCAAACAGATGGCCGCCATTTTTCCAATGCGAAGCAAAACGTATCCTGTCCCACAGCCAGTTCCAGCACAGACAGCAATTTGCATATAGGGCGACTGTTGGTTCAACTTCTTGAAAGCTGCAGATGTCCATTTTAAAGGATTCAAGACCATTTTCACATTTAATTTCTTTCACATTACGTACTTGATTTAACCACTGGTAGTTCACTCATGTCTCCTCGTGCATGAACTGTTGAACTTATCTACATAAATAAATTGAACTTAATATTTGATTGAAAGTAAACTCAGTGTTCAAAAGTTGCCTACCAACTTTGAAATACAGTGCGTTTCATAATCATAAGACACTTCATAATTTGTTAAAATAAAATTAATAGAATTCATGTAAAACCGATTGGTAGAAGTTCTCAAAAATCGAGAACAATATACTGAATGTAAAAAAATATTCTAAAAAGCTTTCCATCAAACGGTTCTACTGTAAACGATGGGTCTCTTATGATAATGAAATACTAAAAAGTCGCATCAAAACGTGCTGTCGGTAAAAAAAATTCATACAGAAAATAGCTCAATTGAAAAACGCTTAATTCTAATGGTGAATTTAAAGCTCAGATGTATACGCATTGTATTTGTAAAATAATTTCGCCTTTAAAAAAGTTTAATCCCCAGATATTAGATAAATATAAGTGTCTTATGATTATGAAACGCACTGTATGTCTACTTCAAAACGTAATATTGTGATAAAATTATTATTTATTTATTTATTTATGTAATGTCGACTAAATTCAGTCGACAGATTAAATTAAATTTAAATTTTAATTTAGATTTAATAATAAGATAAAAAAGTTGAAATAAAAAATAAGTATAAATTTAAATTTATATCCGGCATTATACAACACTTTTAGACCCTGTACTTTAAAAATGTACAAAAGGATTTATTAAGATTGTGCGACTCAGAAATGTATGTAACAGGCAGAAGGGGGCGTGGCAGTCCCCACGTATATATATATTTTTGATCAGGACGACGAGCTGAGTCGATATAGCCATGTTCGTCGCTAACAAGCACTCACACAAGCACACATAGCGCAAAGTCGCACGCAACCACACATACGCTCGCGCTTCTCCCCTCTTACCTACTTCAGGGAATTGAATCTTGAATATCTCCGGTGTTTATTATCCGATTTAGCCACAATTCACAGCACAGATAAAGATTATAGTATGCCAAGTTTGTATCTTTAAAATTGTGGCTGTGGTGGTTTTTCGCTGTTTTTGAGGAAGGGGGTGAGGTACCAAAAATCTAACACAAACTTGATCTGCTTGCACTATAGGGGCATATAACTGCCAAATATGATGTCTCTAGATCTTACAGTTTACGAGATCTAGGTGTTCATACAGACGGACAGACGGACGGACGGCATGAAAAAAAAAGTAAATTAATACTAATTTTCTATGTATGCCTAGATTTACAGAGGCCTAAAACAATTAACCTGAGTAAGTTATGACGCTGCCTATGATGTCGGCCTCTTGACATACTAAGTATTCAAGTGATGCGAGGACTTCACAATTGTAAGTTATCTTTTTAATGCGTTATGCTTCTCGGCAGTGTTCTGTTTACATGCAATCGTAATCTATTCTTATCGTTCTTTTACACATGCACCACATAGGCTCATTAACTATAAGATTAAACACGCATCATGACATGGCTTTACAAATAATTATTTCTTTAATGTATAATTTAAATATTTAGTTATGACAATAATGTGCTATGCTTTACTTTGATATTATTATTTTTGGTACGAACTTCTTAGTGTTCTTTCTTATTTACTTTAAATAAACGGGCCGAACCTCTCGGCCCTCAGTCGAAAACCGAGCTCCAAACTGTGTGTATCAATTCCGTAACCTACATCTTATCTTACAGTGATTTTCAATGTCCCAATCGAGAATTTCTTATCGTCTAATTGATAGAATAACAGTGACTTAATGTATACTTCTCAATTAAAATTAAATTACAATTGCCTGCAGATGTGAAGCATATAGGAAAAGGTTCTCAGATTACACAGATGATGAAAGTATTCAGTTTTAACATAATTTTAGCGAATGATTAACACAAGGTATGTACACAAAGTATGTATATACTTAACAACTGGTCACTTAGGAGTATTTAAAATGTCTCATCTAACAATGGCAATAAAAATCGATGCTAAAGTGCAATATATGTACGTTGAAGGTATCTGTTCTACAACTGAAATCTTATCCTTTTCATCTTATGCTCTTTAACAATCTTTTATGGACAAGTGAACATCATGCGATGAATACTTATCATGTATACATATTTCATGTGCACTTTTTATAGCCTGTGAACAGGAGAGTGAATGGAATGAGGAAGAAATACACTTTCAAAACTAACATTTTAGTTGTCAATTGAAGTGTTTAAATATTTATCTCGTTTGATAGAAAGTGCAGCGAAACCCGGAAAAATAGACAATGGCAAACACGCGTATGTAGTGCATTACTCCACCTGAGATTATCTTAGTCCTATACTCTGCCTTTCTCTTATGGCTTTCGTGCAGTCATTTGCGGCTATTTGCGTGCTCTTTGTTAATTTGATTGGTAATCCGCGATAAACGCCAAACACCTCCATAGTGCTTCATTGGTTTGGATATGGGGTGTGTCTGCAGTGGGCGTAACTCCGCGCATAATTGAACAATAAATTAAAATAACATGGGAGGCGTGGGTTAATGGAGCAAGAGCCGAAAAGTGGTAGATGCATTCAACCATCGTCCTTTTTTTAGTTAGCCAATTTCGATTTGCAAACCAAACAAAATCAATGTAATACACATACTACACAAATATTCACCGTTCTCAAGTTGTTTAAGTTTACCATTCATTACACCTATTCGACTTCTAATTTCGTATTAAATATTTTGATAAATTAACCTTATGAGTAAATTTGAATGAAAATTCAGCAAACTGCGTAAAAAAAAAAAATCAATTTTGCTAATGTTAAATGAGTAAATTTAACTTTTCCTTGTGTTTCATGAGTATTCTAAAGTTTAAAGTCTAATAAATTACCTCCATATTCTCTTCTATTAGTTTGACGTATCACAGGCAGATTTAGAAACAAATGCTGATTTAGAAACATCGAAAAGAATATAGATATATAAACGAAGTAACTATAACTATATATCCAGCAAAAGGTTTCCACCAAATCTAATTCTCAAATGGACATTACGAATATAGTACACTTATGACATTTGGATTGAAAAACGCACCTGTAACTTTTCAGCGTTTCATGAGAAATATGTATATGTATTATAAAATCTAATATACAAAGATGATTTGGTTTATGTGGACGACATAATAGAATGTACTCTATTTTATATATTTTGTCGTTACAAAAAATCTACAAAATTAAGGCAGGGGAACCTTAAGCTCCAATTTGATAAATGTGAGGTTCTCAAGAAAGAAAATTCATTTTATATCAATACAGAAGGCATAAAATCGAATCCATTAAAGCTGTTTTAAATTTTCCGATACCTAAAACGGTATAACAAATTAAATCATTCATTGCCATAGGTCGATTTTATAGAAAATTCATAACAAATTTACATAGATTAGAAAAACCCCTTCCAATAAAGAATGGCTTAGATATTAAACCAAAATATCCAGAATACGAGCAACATTTGAAAAATTATTTACTCTCTCCGATCCGATCCGTTTGTACCCTAAATTTGAAAAGCCATTTTTACTAATTACTGACGAAAGTAAACTTCTTAGGTGCAGTATTATCCCAATACCATAAATCCGTTTGCTTAGCTAGTAAAACCCCATTAAGTTAATTGGGGAATATTCCTCAATAGAAAAAGAATTCTTAATCTTAGTAAGGGCCAAAAAATTCTTCAGACGACATCAGTGTGTAGGACAATTCGATATTCCTGGTTTTTAGACCCTGTACTTTAAAAAAGTACAAAGGGTCTATTAGGTTTGTGCAAATGACATTTGTGTGTAACAGGCAGAAGGAGGCGTGGCAGACCCCATAAAGTATATATATTCTTGATCAGGACGACGAGCTGAGTCGATATAGCCCTGTCTGTCTGTCCGTCTGTCCGTCTGTCTGTCCGTCTGTCTGTATGAACACCTAGATCTCGGAAACTATAAGAGCTAGAGACTTAATTTTTTTTTTGTTAGCTTTGTGTATTACATAGGCAGGTCAAGTTTGTTTCAAATGTTTGAAAAGTCATCCCCCTCCCCCTCAAATTTACAAAAATGTTCTTAGTATATACAGTTTTAGAGTCACTGGATTTTTCGCAGGATTAAAGCTTTAGATGCTTTGCATGTTTGGTGCGATTTGCAGCCCAATCGGATAATAAACACAGGAGATATTGGACAAACAATTTTCTATACTAGGCAGTTGGTCGGTGGAAGGGGGAAGCCACAGTGTACGCGGCCACTAGGGCGTATGCGTGATTTTTGATTGTGAGTATGAATGTCTGTATGAGTATTGGATATTGTTTGTATTTGCGCGTATATTTGTATGTATAAGTGTATGTGTGTATGTGCGTATGTGTGTATGTATAAGTGCATGTGTATGTGTATGTGAGTATGTTCATATATGCTACTGCTGTTATCGACGCCCAGGGCAAACCAAAGTACAGGGTCTCCTACTGTCGGTTGCGTCCGACTGTAGCTTTGCGTCCGACTGTAGCTTTCCCTACTTTTTAAATATGATATTTTGGAGCAACAATCCACAGTGATGAGAAATAGAAAGAGGAAAAATTATGTTAACATAGGAATAGCAGTAAGAAGAGAGGAATTGTAGGTCTACTCATTTTGGGAGCTACTAAGGTGTGCAGTAGCTCAGAACCTTTACTCACCCTACTTTTGATATACCTTTTGCAATTATTTCGGAGATCCCTAACTGCTGTTACCCTACCTTAATTACCCGCAACAGTCACAAAAGAAGACAACTTTGGTTTAGAAATTCATAGTTAATTCATAAATTTATATTCATAATAATGTTTCATATTTTTTTATTTATATAATAGAAATTTTAAAAGCATTGAAAAATGTTTTAAGTATTAATTTTTTTGCAGAAAGCTATTTTTTTTTCAGTGTAACGGATTCACTGTGATATATATATAACTAAAGAGTGTTAACAGAATTTTTAAATGTTCTTATACAATGCTGTTTAAGTTTACCCCTATTGCTTTTAATTCTTAGTTTGATTAATTTTTCTCAGTGTATGCTTATAGAAGTAATTGGCAGCGTTTATTGTATCATATGTTCGATAATATTATAGGTGTAGGTAAGAGTCTTGTTATATGTTTCTATTTATTATGGGTATTATTATGTATGTTTATATGTATTAGCTGTAAATACATATGTGTTTATTAAAAGAAATTGTAGAATGTAAGGAACGAAAGAATTTAATAAAGGCAAACAATAAGAGATAGAGTTATTTTAACTGTGTTCTTTTATCAGCGCAAGTTCGATTTAGTTACGAGGAAAATATTTAAATAGATAATGAGCACAATAAAGATGATAAGATAAGCAAAGCAAAGCGAACAAGAAGCTGCGCGCTACGAAGATTAACTACGTTTCCTATTGTTTTGCTTATGCTGTCCTTTATTGGGATAGGGCATGGTACAATGATCAACAGCGGTTTTGTTTTGTTTTGAAATAAATAAAATATTTCCAAACACGAAATTCAATTCAATTATAAGTTTATTTTGTAAGCAAATGTGCTTGTCTTTGTGACGAACGAAAGTATAATATGACAATGTTTCAGAGCGATGCGATGACCAAGTGGCCGCCGCCGCTAATGCAAAGTAACAAATGAGAGCCAACAATAAAGGAACGACAAATGAGATGCGAAAGTAACAACTAAAGTGCTGCACTCTCCGCTGTCGCTTTGGTCTCGCTAATCAGCTGTGTTGCGCTGCCTGTGGTGAGCGCGAAGCTGAACAGTAGTCTTGTGTTTGGTGTTTATATGTATTAATTAACCTTATGCAATAGAAGATTTTACCATGTATGTGTATATGTGTAAATGTTTTACGAAATAAGAGTTATTATGTAGATTGAGCTTTCTTTGTATACACTGAACTTTTTTAAAACAAATAAATACAATTTACAAGCTTTACATAGGTAAATGGTTATTATTATTATTTATTTAATTATTGTTATTAAATTACTGTTTTAGTTATTTATAATTTTATTTATTATTTTACAACATTTTACTTACCTATAAAAATCAACGTGTGTGTGTGGGGGTGTTGTGTATAGGTGTATACGTAGTTCTTTAGTTCTTTGTGTACAAGCGGGTGCGTGGATGTACCGATGATAAAGGTTTTTACTGCACATACGTTTCCTTTTGTTTCTCGTCTGTTTCGTACAGTCACACCCGTCTGATTAGACACCCTCACCACACACACATATGTTTAATGTTTTTTCTTTTTTAATAAATATTTGGTTATTTTTAATTGTTAGTTTTATTTATAGAACTGCACATACAAGCAAGCAGAAGTTTCATTTGCTTTGCACTAACACTGGAGTTTATATCAGCTTGGGGTGCTCCTATAGACGTGGCTGCTAGTGTAGCTCCTACGTACATGCGTTCAGAAGGTGTTCGAGAAGGCTCGATTTGACGACTATATGCTTTAACATAGTATGTAGATATTCTGAAAAAAGCATATGGGGTTATACTACTAAGTATTGTATTACTTTTCTTCTAATCTTTTTGACTTACGTGGTGCATATAAATGCAGTTCAAAATTTTGTCACCTCCAGAAAATGGTTTTCTTACTTAATTTCCAGAGCAGCAAAGGATGGCTTAAATTATTAAAAATTTAATTTAGCCATGTGCTCTAGAAATTTGTTCGGCAGCGGTACGTCTTCTCGCTAGCTAGCTTCAGTTAAAAGAGAGCACTTCAGCTTAGCGTTTTAGCTCAGAAGAGGAAGCGACTCAGCGAAGGCTGCCAGAAAGTAAGGCCGAGCTTAAATGCAAGCGCTCAGCACTCCAAATTCGATTGGTTGCTGTCTTTGCTAACCGAATTTTAGAATTTAAAACTAACTTTTATACTGTTCATTACAAATTATATGTATGTATGTTTGCAAATATAAAAGAACCTTTTAAAAAAGTTGTATTTATAAATTTTGTAGCACAAATGTTGGGTAATGTATGTATTTTTTCAAAATGTCATTTTAAACTAGACAAGAACAGTCATACACCGTGACACATGTGCCAGAAGGTAGATGCATGTGTGTTGGGGTATATTAGAACTGCATCAACTGGCAACAAAATTAATGTTCCGAAACAGACAAACCATTTAACCCAAAATAGAAATGAAATGCACTGCTCGGGTTGCTAGTACGGCAAGCAAACCGCAAACAGCGTTCATCACTGGCAGCTAACAACCTCGCCAATTCTCAGCTCTGGAAGTATGAGTAGCCGTCCCTCTGCTTCGCACTAGACTTCAGTACCCACCACAGTTAATTTGTTGTACAAACCCGCACACAAATAAAGCAGTCAGCGTACAGCACACAGAAGGGAGATGCAGCAAAGAAATAGTTTGCTTTAAGTCAACATGCATCTCTTCTTTGTATAGCCTGACTGTTTTCAAATTTACAGCACGTCAACAGACGCTCCTACTCTCCTACAGTCCCGTTGCCCAGTTAGAGGGGAGCTACATTAACCTTAAAAATGCTGAGGGCTTGTAGAAAATTTGGCTTATTCCATTGTGACAACGACTGAATACGACGAATAAGTCCAATTTTAATAGCAAGTAGCGAAGTTATTAATAGCAATGTAGTAATACTTTTCGTCGAAATTTTATTGAAGACTCTATACACAACTAGGATGTTCATTTGATCCTAGCAGAGTTGTAAGTGATATTAAGGAAAAAATATTGGTTTTATCTTTAAAAATGCATCAATCATTGTAATTAGACTTTAAAAAAATACAAAAGGGTCTATTAAAATTGTGCAACTCAGAAATGTATGTAACAGGAAGAAGGAGGCGTGGCAGATCCCACAAAGTATATATATTCTTGATCAGGACGACGAGCTGAGTCGATCTAGCCATATCCGTCTGTCTGTCTGTCCGTATGAACACCGAGATCTCGGAAACTATAAGATCTAGAGGGTTGTACAGTTTTAGAGTCACTGGAGTCCTTCTCTGCATGAATAAAGCTTTAGGTGCTTTTAATGTTTGGTGCGATTTGCAGCCCAATCGGATAATAAACACTGGACATATTGGACAGTCAATTATATGTCTTGAATCAAGATTTTCCGTTGTCAAGTCAATGAGAAATAAATCGAGTTTTCACACCCCTCGTTATGTACTTGTTTTTTAAATATTTATAAATTTCTTTTATTTTTAAATTTTTTTTTCCACTTGACATGTGTTTTTAAACTTCGTTTTTCTCGGTGTACTCTTGCATAATTTATATTATTTATTAGCCCAGCATTTGAGAAGTCAGGCATAGTGTTGTGAGGTTTTCTTCAATTGCATTTGTAATGATACCATTGGCAATTATGAACATCTTGTTAGCCGTCATGAGTAAACAGTTGCCGTTAGCAGCAACCCACACTTATGCAGACATTTACGGACATATATGTATTTGCGATAAACTCAGCCAACACATACAAACAAATTTTGTGGTTAACCAAATGTTCGAAACTTGAGTTATGGCCTAAGCCAGACAAACACGCATGTCTTAACACAAATAAATCATGCTGCCCTGTGCAATAACAAAAAGATATTTACACGAGAGTGAATACAAACATACGCGTGGGCGTAAGTATGTGAACAGAATTGTATACATAGTTGCCACAGAAACCACAGCAACCGTAAATGTGTATGTAGGAGCACTCTCTGAAAATTGTAATTGAATTGGGCATCTTTTAACTAATCACAGGGCCATATCTTGGGCGCCTTTTGTGGTCCAGCCAGCTTGCTCAAATATTGGCTTTAGCTTGTGTTTTAATTGCGGTGATAATGCAATTACAGTTATGCTTCCATTTCCATTTACTGGCTGAGTCGATTATGTGAGTTTTGTTTCAGGTGAAACACAGCTTACCCATTTCGCACGTAGTATGTATCTTGTCTCAGTTTCAGGCTGCTGAATTATGCAAACTGGCAAATTGGTATCCCAACTATCCTAGACATGCAACTAGAAACTCTGTTTCACTCTCCGGCTGCTGTTTCGCATTGAAATTTTTATAAGTTGTGCGTGATGTCGACAACTCTGACGCAAATTAGTGCGACACGCACAACACTTGAAATGTTGCTCAAACTTTTGCACATACCCTGTGGTCATAAAAAGCGAAGGGTATAACAATTAAACCCTGCTAAATATAAAATTGGTGAATATACTCGTACAAATGTTTACTTGAAATATGCCAGCAGGTCTAAATACTTATTTTAAATATATTTAAACTCAAACCAATAACATTAAGAGTATATTATGAAATACTGCATATTAGTCTCAGATTAATATCATACAAAGTTAACTATGATTTTGGTTGGAAGATTTTGTAATCTTTTTATTGATTTGAAAATTTATTTCAATTATCCTATTATTTAATTTAAATTTTCAATTAATATTCTGACTTTTCTCTCGGTCAACTGTGCTCAGTCAAAATACAATAAATATGAAAAACCATTTACATTTGAATACTTTAGTTTATAATTTGGCTAGATATATAGGGTATTTATCTGTCGACTGCAAACAAAACGCTCATCCATTCTTATATCTCGTTTTGCATAAATGCATGTCGAGTTTTTGGCATTCCGGTTTTGGGCGCCATTGCGACTTTTACGGAATTTTTATGCATTCGCTACGTGACTTTCGTTGCTCTGGAACGAAATGGCCAAATTGTTTTTGGCCAAGTGTTTAATAAATAAATTACATGAGAAGGTTCCTGCTCCACTTTCACTTATGTATGTATGGTGATTGCTTAGCAGACAAAATGTATTCATTCACTTATATTTTATTCAATTCTTTTATTTATGAATTTTATTGACTGCCAAATGGGCAAACACATCAGCAATTTGAGCAAATGAATAGCTTAATAAATATATAATTGCTGTGG
Organism: Liodrosophila aerea; assembly: GCA_035045005.1. Classification (NCBI taxonomy): domain Eukaryota; kingdom Metazoa; phylum Arthropoda; class Insecta; order Diptera; family Drosophilidae; genus Liodrosophila; species Liodrosophila aerea. The sequence goes on from JAWNNL010000732.1 coordinate 27,711, forward strand.
TGCAAACGACGAGTGCTTTCATTCGATGCATTTATTAGTATTTTTTAAAAGCGCTTAAATAAATAAAATATTAAAGTGAAGCAAATATTTTACTAAAACTGCACATTAAGTTCGTCTACAGTTTATTTACTTAGTATAAAGTCCCTAGCTTTATAAATGTTGATTGAATTATAAACAGGAAACCTACATTTGCACAGAAAACTAGAGCTCATAATATTTACCCCCCAGTTAAATTTGATAATTTTTGATTGGAAATATTTTTCACTTGCCGGAGACTGTCACAGCATGATATTTCAAATCACAATTACCCACATACGTGAATGTACACATGTTGGCTATGTTCTCATTCATTTAAAGGAAATTTCATTTAGGTGTAGGCACCACCTGCTGTCAGGGTACACAAATATGTACTAGCTGCAGTTGGCATGGCGATGCCACTTAATTAGCAGCAAATCAGAGTAACTTTACAAAAATCAAATTATGGCACTCAGTGGTGCGCATGTGTATGCCGGAAAGAACGTTTGGTTGAATTTTGTAATTTTAATTTAATTGACATTAGCCCATTTGATTGGTTCGCAATCAGACTTACGAAATGCCATTAAAAAGTCGACCATAGCATTGCCAGACTCCAGTTGTTCTTTCCGTCATGCTCTCTGGCGTTCTTTGGGGTCAGATCTTGATTGGAATGCACATGTTGTCTATTAACACCACACAGCACACAGCAGCCGGCCCACATTCACCAAGGTCCTGGCCCCATTTTCATCCAGGGATTCACTATTGTCAATTTCAAGAGCCTTCTTATTGTGACGCCTGCGTTGTGTTGTATTCCTCTGACTCTGACTCCGACTCCGTCACCCTACTGGCAGCACATGTCGCCACTTAATTCGCTCAGTGCATACGCAATGAGATAACAGCTGTGAGATGTGTGTGTGGGCGTGGGTGTGGAGAGGAGGTCTTCAGCCAAAACAAGAGAAATAACAGCACAGCACAGCTGTTGCAGCTGCCAGTAGGCAAATGCAACATCGTGATGTCTAACTTGCATGTCACTAGGGTCTCCGAAATCCAATTCGTTCTATACATTTTATTAAAGCGGATTCCTCTTCCCTATCTCTCCACAATATTTTCTAAGCTTTCGCAATACTAACCTTGGGACAATCATTGACAATATTTATTAGCGCCTTCATTCTTCTTCGGGATCTGTCATTACCCAATGTTTATCACCTTTAAATAGTATTTCTGAAATCCGAGTGCATATCGAATGGAATCGATTAAATGCTCTTTGATTAACTTGTGTGCTTGACAACAAATTAATTAAGCTGCCGAACTGATTAATTGTTCAACTGGGTGTGGTCGTTGGGATGACAAATACACCGGAAAGAAAACCCCGGGCCAATGACATTATTTGCAATTTATTCTGATTGTTTAACCAAAGTGTGAATGAAAAATGTTTTGGTAGTAAATAAATAAAAACATATCAAATAGGATAGAGACGGTATATTGTATGAGGTAGTAGATTATACACACTTCATGCGACTTAGGGGAGTTTTAATAACGCAGCGAAATGTACTCGTATTATTCTACAATAGAAACTTTGGCTTCAAGTTCTTTCTGATGGGAGTTAAACTAACTAGTTCACACGTGCAACTAATTCTCGTACTAAATTTTGAGCCCAGAAGTTTGGCAACGCTGCAATGCCCTCGATAACTGACAGTCTGACACTTGGAAATGCAATTGCAAATTCAATTAATCGAAATGTACAGCCAGGCACAATGGCCATACTTCAAAACTCCATCTGGCCATTTCTGTTCCTCTCTCCAGCTTTCTGGGCTGTGCCCTTCCAGTGCAACATGCAACAGCAACACTTAAACACGAGTGGGATCGTTTTATAAATTGTCTATCTCTATGACTAGGCCTGGTTGTGGGTGCATCAGTTTTGGATTGGACAACAGGGATTGGAGAGCTGCATCTGGGCAGGAAATTAGAAATGACCACTTGATGATGACCCTGCCCAAAAAAGGCAGCTGCAGTAACTATTGCTGCTGCTGCTGCTGCTGTTCGACTGAACCAATGCAATGGCCTGCATTTCCGGGGAGAAGGACCCCACCAGGCCGGACTCCATGTTAAACGAAATCTAAGCGAACGCACTCTGTTTGGATTTGGCAAACACGTTTGACTCCCGCTTCCGCCTTATGAATTCATGTGTTCAGGTGGGAAAGGCAAAGGGACTGGCAATGAGGAGAGGCTGGAACATCAGTTGGATGATGATTGAGAGAATAAAATGAAGCATTTGCAAAACGAACGAATGTACTCCACGTGGAGGAAGAGGAGATGTGAACAATAGAAAGGAGTAGAAAAGTAGGACGGGAGTCTATTTACGATACAAAGATTAGTTGACAATGTGGATCGAGGAATCCCCAGTTAAAGAGTTTATGTTGGTCCTTCGGATGGCAATTCTTTTAAGCCAGCACCTTCACCAGTCGTAAGAGAGCATGAAATTCAATTATGGCAAAGAGAAAAAATGCTCTGCCAGGATCTACCAGGACAATGGGGCGCCTAGCAGCGGGCACTACATAAAAAGAATTTTTTCTGCTAGAAGAGGCGGCAAAACTGCGACAGACGACGCCACAGACGCGGCTGCAGTTGACAACAAACAACAAGCAGCAATAATAACAACAAATAGCAACAACAGTTGAAGTCTCAGCCGCTCCACATGTCGTCCTGGCTCTGGCCACAAATCCTAGACTACAGTCTAGGTACTGGAGCATGGTGTGAATGGCATTGCCAAAAGGCAATATATTTATGGCAAAAGTTCAAAGACTTTTTAGCTTCGCGTTGTATTTGTCTTTTGATGGGGTGCAAATTGAAATTGAATTTTGACTCGGGGTTAAACAGATGCCCACACTTAAGCCCCAACCAGAATCCCCTGGCTCGTCTCACACCTATTCCGGCACAATGCACTTCTCACAGGCCTCGACACAAACACAAAAGTGTGCGCCGCATAAAAAACCAAAAACATTCGCAGGAAACGCGCTTGAAGTATTTTTGCCACATAAATCATAACAATGGCCATATGCAAAAGTGCATGTTGCCATCCCCAAGAGTGTGTGTGAGTGTTGTGGCGGTATGGGCGAGTGTGTTCCACTTTGCCACAACAAACAGAAATCAAATGCAATACAAATCCAACAGAATACCCTCGAGCAGTGGAGCAAAGGAACCAGAGAAGTTGGTCATGATGCAAAACTACTACGAGTGATTCATTGGAAAGTGAGTGATAGGTTTGCATAGAAAAACAAATACGAATACGAATAAGAAATAGTTAATTGTACATATTTATATCAGATATTAACAATTTGATGATATTTCATGGTATAATAAACTGTAATAGTTAATATGTTATAGATTTTATTATTTTCATTTATTATTTATTTATTATTTGTATATAATTACTACCAGTCTAAAATGTTATCTATGAATTACATTTGATTTCTTGTTGAAAGTTTCTCAACTTTATTTTCTATATTGCTAATACAATTTCTATATTTTACGGCAAATTTATGGCTATTTAGAGTTGACGCTAAGCTGCGTAGGATTAGCTCGAAAGTGTTCAGCTGTTAGATGTGGCGAAATGTACAGAGAGTCGACACTTGATGCGGCCTTTTTCATAATTAAGTGTACCGTTTGTTGCACGTCCCAAGTTGACACTGTAGCATCATTAAGACACGGCGTGGATCATCTTTTTAACAGCCACTTGAGCATCACACGAAAATTGCTTGCAGTTTCGCTGAGGCAGAAACAAAAGTAGACAGAGGAGCAGCAAAAGAGGAGGTGGAGGCGGAGGCAAATGCCAGAGGCAACCATCATCAGTTGCCACGGTGGGCCGGATGAGCCTTCAGCCACAGGGAAATGCAAACGAAAGGGCGTGAGAGTGGGAGTGGGTGTGGCTGGCTGCCTGATGCGCTCTGTTACCTACTTTGCGGCTTGGAGGCTACAAGTTTTTCTCCGCCGTTGAGCAATGTGCAGAAAAGCTGACGATGAGCACAGCTCGTTAAGATGCTTGTATCTCTTGCTCTTCTCGCGTGGCACATCAAGTGGCGCAACTGTGGTGCAAGTGGAGCAACTCTGTGTTGCATACGCTTAGGCGCGAGGCCACTCAAGTGCCCACAAACCAAACGAAAACCTGAGCCGTAACTAAATGCAAAGCCAAGAACCGGGTACAAAATCGCAACAAAGCAGCCAGCATAAATGTCAAAAGTTAAACACAAAAGTCAAGTGCAGACTGAATTTGTTTCTCCTTTTTATCCTGCCACAATTAGAGCCCAATGTTTGCCTCGCATGTTTCATAACTGTAAAAATAAAGTAAAACAGCGCACAACAAGTGGTTAACAGTCACAGTCACAATCACAGTCACAGGCTACTGTGACAAACACACACAACCACAAGTAAACACACACCCACTGCACACATCCTGACGGTCTGCAAAAGCACATAAAACACCCAGAATGCTCTGGCTGGTAGTTCGCTTTAAAACAATATTAAAGTGCATTATATGCATCAAGAGTGAACAGAGAAAGGACTTGTTTAATACTCAACAATTTGGTTATTCGAATTAAGTATTTCCTGTATAGTAATGTCTTTAAATGTCAAAAAGACACAGCACGCTTAAGGCTATACCTGCTCAATTTTAATTACTATACTATAGTGTTCTTTCACGAAATTTTAATTATGTGCTAATAAGTGTAAATAATGTCAGCATTATTTATTTTGGTTGTCTATAAATAATAAAACATTTAGCTTAAGTAAAGATAACAGAAATGTACACTTGCAAAAACTTTATGACGCCTGTTGAGCTACCAAGCTAATTTGACAGCTATATTTTGTCAAGAAACAAGGACAAGACTGGGTTTAATTTCATGAAATTATTCAGTTTATTATATGTGCTTACATGTATTTATTATATTGATTAATTGGCTGTAGCTTGGCAAACTATTAGCTTCGCCCAAAATATAAAACGATCTCACAACGGTGGACAGAGAAAGAAAAGATCAAAAATTAATTGAGAACTTTTATGTGTCAACTATTCTTAACTTGAGAATTAATCAGATGAAATAAATCTCAACATAACTTTGAGTAGAAATAGCTTGCAATTTTAAAATAAAAACCAATTCATTCTTGAGAAGAAAACGGTGCTTGCAATCTTTTCACGTATTCTTAAAATAGAAGAGAAAATACTAGAATACTTTCTTGATAAAAACAGTTTCTGAATCATAATGCTATTGTCTTATGCCAAAGGTGTCGAGATCTCGGCAACTATAAGAGCTAGAGACGTAATTTTTTTTGTTTGGTTCGTGAATTACATAGGCAGGCCAAGTTTATGTTTTTAATTTGATATCTCATCCCCCTCCCCCTCAAATTTGCAAAAATGTCCTTAGTATATTCAGTTTTAGAGTCACTGGATTAATTGCAGGATTAAAGCTTTAGATGCATTGCATGTTTGGTGCGAGTTGCAGCCCAATCGGATAATAAACACCGGAGATATTGGACAAACAATTTTCAGTACTAGGCATTTGGCTAGGGGAGGGAGAAGCTACAGTGTACGCGGCCACTAGGGCGTATACGTGATTTTTGATTGTGAGTATGAATTTCTGTATGAGTATTGGTTATTGTTTGTATTTGCCTGTATATTTGTATGTATAAGTGTATGTTTATATGTATGTGTATGTGAGTATATACATACATGCAGCTGCTATTATCGACACCCAGGGTAAATCAAAGTACAGGGTCTTCTACTGTCGGTTGAATCCGACTGTAGCTTTCCGAGTTTTTTTCTTTTCAGTATAAGACTTTTCTAACCTGACGTACTTCTAAAACCGGAAAGTCGCATTTTTTCCCTCAGTGTAAAACAGCATCGGCTAACGACGCACAGTAGTATAATCGCTAATTTACGGTGCCAAATGATTTTTACATGTTAAAGTTTTATGATAAAAGTATTCCTATCGTACAGAAGAATGTATAAAACTTATATAAACGTAAGATTAGTAAATTTGGACAAACAGTTTGCGAGTTATTGATTTTAATATATAATCAAACTTTACAAATTTTTCAGTCTGAAAAAATTAACTCCATTTTCATGCAATATTCGCGACGGCTACCATACGAATGCCGACAGCAACAATCATGAAGTATAGTTGAGCGTCTGTTTGCAAGTATACATATATAGTTTACATCATTTAGACCAGCGGTGCCCAAAACTCATAATTCCTATGACATGTGCGCTTTGCTGAGCAGCGCTGCGTTGACACACAGTAGATTTTCTCACATGTACAGGGGTCACGCTTCGTTGATTTTACCATTTTACGAACGCTCGCGTTCGGCTATTTTTTTTTAACAGCGCGTGCTGTGCTGCTACCCACACAAGCGTATGATCAGGGGCACCGCAAACTGCAATATATAAAAACTTGTAGTCCTATTTGATAATTATATTGTAGCTTTATTTTTGTTCCATTACATTTCTAGTACAATTGTTTTGTCTCACAGGTCTACACGGTTCTGAACATTATTGATTTTACTAACGTCTGCATCTGAAAACTACTATACATCTATATCAGCTAAGGTTGCAGATTGTCGAAATTGTTGAGCAAAGTAGAATATATTTATTTGTTGCTGCAGTCCAGTTGAATAAATATTCAAAATGAATTTAAAGTTGAGCCCCTGCCCACGGAAATGTAAATGAGTAACAAAGCAATTCCCAAAGATTTGTTTGGTCATGCAACACGCGGCGTCATTTGTCTACATGCCCAGTCCGCCCAAACCGCCCATTCCTCCCATTCCGCCCATTCCGCCCATGCCACCCATTCCGGCCATGCCACCAGCTGCAGCTCCCTCCTCCAGTGGTAACTCGGTGACTACGGCCTCAGCAGTGGTCAAGAGGGAGGCCACACCAGCAGCGTCTATAATGGCTGTACGCACCACCTTGGTGGGATCAATGATGCCACGTTCAATCATATTGCCGTATTCACCCTTCAGAGCATCATAGCCGTAATCTCCGTCCAGAATTTCTACCTTGGCCACCACCATGGCGCCATCGACACCGGCATTCTTGGCTATAGTCATGCAGGGCATACGCATGGCACGTCGGATGATATCGATGCCCAAATTCTGGTCATCATTCGAAGCTCTAAGGTCGTTGAGCTTGTTCATGCAGCGCAGCAGAGCAGTGCCTCCGCCAGGCACAATGCCCTCTTCAATGGCCGCCCGAGTGGCATTCAGGGCATCATTCACACGATCCTTTTTCTCATTGACCTCAACATCGCTTGAGCCACCGACTCTTAGCAGAGCAACACCCGACGATAGGCGAGCGAGACGCTCCTGCAGTTTCTCCTTCTCGTAATTGGAGGTTGTCTCCTGAATGGCTTCCCTAAGATTCTCCACGCGTTTGTCTATCATTGGACGCTTGCCGTGTCCTTTGAGCAGCATCGTGTCGTCCTTGGTCACTACAATCTCGCCCACACGTCCAAAATCACTAACCTTGACATCTTCCAGCCGCACCAGATTTGCCTCGTCTCCAAAAACAATTCCTCCTGTGGCTATGGCCATGTCCGCCAGGTTCTCCCTGCGGTTTTCCCCAAATCCTGGAGCCTTTACCGCGCAAACCTGGAGGCCCACCTTAAGGCGATTAACAACCATGGTGCTCAAGGCCTCTCCTTCCACATCTTCAGCGATTACGACAAGAGGTTTCCTTTGGGCATTGGCCAATTCAAGAGCAGGCACAATACTTGAGGCCGCCTTAATTTTCTTTCCACAAAAGAGAAGCAGTGCGTCCTGGAACTCAACCTTTGCGCCTTTTGAGCTGTTGATGAAGTAGGGAGAAATATAGCCACGATCGAATTTCATACCCTCGATAACCTCCAACTCATCGTTAAGGGTTTTGCCATCCTTCACAGTGATCACTCCATCACGTCCCACCTTCTTGATGGCTTCGCTAATCAACTGTCCCACGGACTTGTCCCCGTTTGCCGAAATGGTTGCCACTTGCGCTACTTCCTCGGGTGTATTAACGGGTCGAGACATCTTTTTGAGACTCTCCTTAACAGATTCGATGGCCATTAGGACGCCGCGGCGAATCTCAACTGGATTAGCGCCGCGAGATATCTTCTCGAAGCCTTCCTTGGCTATGGCGCGGGCTAGAACTGTGGCTGTGGTAGTGCCGTCCCCAGCCTCCTCGTTTGTATTATTCGCCACATCCTGGACCAACTTAGCACCGATGTTCATGAATTTATCTTTGAGAGCAATAGACTTGGCCACGGTGACACCGTCTTTCGTTATCTTCGGGGACCCCCAGCTCTGTTCAATGATGACGTTGCGACCTTTCGGACCCATCGTCACGGCCACAGCATCTGCCAACACATCTACTCCTTGAAGCATCATGGCACGCACCTCGGGACCGAACTTGACATCCTTGGCATAGCCTCGCAGCGATCGACCTACCAGTTCCCGTGCAACCACTGAGCCGCGTGGCAGTGAAGTATTCATCAAAAGTCGCAACATGGTAAAATGCTAACAAGAAATGCTTGAGACGCAGAAGTTGTGAAAATACTCTTAAGAAAACTCACCTTAATAAATATATATTTTTTTTAAATTTGGGAAGTTGTTTTTTGTAAATATTTGATCGGATAATTTCTGAATCGAAGAGTTGTTGACGCTGTGGGAGAAGAACGAGAAATAATATAAATACTTTTAGACATCATACAGGAAAATGCAAGTGTTGTAAGGCCTGCTGAGAAACTATGATAAATATTTGATTGTGAAATCGAAATTTCTGACAGAATTCAGCTTTGTATCTTGACAATAAGATTTTCTGACTGGGAACCTCTGAAATTCTTATGCAACTTTTGCGTGAACACAAGAATTCTGGGATATTTAGGCATATTGATTTTTTTTTAAAAAAATACTTAATAATTTGCGTTCAATCCAAGACAAATTCAACGATTTACAGTTCAAGGTACATATGTAGATCTGGTTTAACATAACCAAGGGATTATTTGTTATATTGGAAAAAATGTTTGGTGCTATAGTTGCCTTCGTATAAATTACATTCGTCAATATTCGCATCTATCTATTTTACAATTCCAATCATTTTATGAGTACGGTACATGTGTAAAAGTGTCGAAACTGAATTCATTCTCCTAGGGAGTACACACAAATTAGCAGTTCAGGCTTTGTGGCTGTGAATTAAATCATTACAGTATATTAGTATAGCTGTTAAAATATTTAACATTCATCACTTAGAGTAATCTGCAGATGACATCGCTTGGCAGCAACTTGAGATCTACCCAAGCCTGCCTAACAGTCTGCTAAGCCACCTGGTAATCCTTTGAACAGCGTAAAATTCAAACATGGAAAAGCGGAAAAACGAAGGGACATTTAAATAGACTTAAATGTGCGACGACAGCCTGGCAATAATACGGGAAGTACAAGAGTGTAGGAAAGTAGTATTCTAGTATTCGTGCATACCAAAATCAAGTGCACCTCTCTTGTCCCCTCAACGGTGGGAACCCTTTTGGCATTACTTGATAACACGACTCCAATGTTTTTATTCTTATTCGAGTCGCTGTCAGCTGCGCTTACAAGCGGCCAGGCAAATTGAAAACTGTTAAGGCTTCGCGATGGTAAGGACAATGACTATGACTACGACAACGACAATGGCAATGATAACAACAAGAACAACAACATCGACATCAACAACGACAACGACAAGAGCAACGACAACAAAGACGACAGCGACAAATGGTGGCACTTGTTCATGAAAATTTAAATTGCAAAATGGGCTCAGTGTGGGTGGTGGTGCAACCCCCCGTGTACCCCACCCTATTAAGCCACTACCCAGCTCCAATCCTTGGCCAATATTTGTCTTTTAATTACCTGCAAAGTGTCGCGCAGCTGTTGAGCTGTGTTGAGTTGAATTTGTTGCCACATGCCTCCAACGCAACCAATGGAATCTCCCATTGTCTTTTAATTGCTAGATTGATGACAGGGCTTTTCGTGCACAGTGTAGTTAAAAACGAGCCACAGAAGTTTGCCTATAGTAAAATTAATTTTAAAATATATAATTAAAAATTCAAATAATGCTCAAAATAGTGGGAAGACGTCGATGATAGAAGAGCCCCTATTTTACATGAACATCAAAGCCTAACAACAGTAACAGGAACTAAGATAAATGCTCACGCATACATACCCGTAAACACAAACCCATAGTCACATAGACACCGATTCCACTCCCAATTTTACGTGCAGTGACTGCCGCCGATCAAGAGACTACCGTAAGCATAGGCAAGTGTATATGTTCGTGTGTATGTTGGCTGCAGTTAACACTCAAACAAACAGAGCGACCGATCAGTGGGATAAATAGATCCTTTTGAGCTCCCATTCAATTCGTTCAACAGCGGCAGATGAAAAACGTAGGGAAAGCTACAGTCGGCTACTCGCAAGTACAAACGATTACCAATACCCATACAGAAATTCTTACTTACAATCATAAATCACGCATACGCCAGTCTAGTTATTGCCTAGTGATATTTACCATTTATTATATTTATATTATTTATTGATGAATCACTGGGTTTTCCCGAAACTCCCAAACTAATCTATGTCACTGATTGTTGCCTCTTAATTTTCTTGAGGGCATGAAACGGAAATTTGCTAATTGGAATTATCTCCTAAATAAATCAAGATAACATTTGCTAATTAGAATTATCATTTAAATAAATCAACAGAAAAAGTGCTTAATTATGAATTGGCCTATTAGTGGCTTAGCTAACTTTAGCCTGCTGCCTGCCAACCTACTTGTCCCTATCAATTTCAGATGCTAAACTTCTTGGCCCTAACTGATGCATCTTATTCAATTACAATGTCTCAAATTAGCAGGCATTAATATTAAGAGCGGTCGCACAACTGAACCCTAAGCAAGAGAGAAGGAATCGCAAGAAAAATGAAATAAAATAGGAAGGCTCACGCATCATTAGGAAAATGGCGTGGAAATTATAGAAAATTACCAGACGCTAAATGAGCCGCATTTATTTGAATGTAATCCATTATGAAATCGCATAATGAAGAGATTAGCACGCATACGAGTCGCAATTAATAAATGACCCCAGGGGAAAGCAAGCAGTACAGTCGGGCTCAGAGCGGGGCGGGTTACTTTTGCGTGTCCGACAAAAGAAATTCTAATAAATTAGAACAAAGTCCGAATCATTAGTTTGTGGATGCCACGCATATGACGCACAAATATAAATCAGTCCCAGTCCAGGGCAGTATGGAAGCAGAAGACGGAGAAGCAGTCTGGCCGAATCCTGACAGGTGGCGCAGACAATGCTTTACTCGTCCTCATTGAAAAGCCTTTCAAAAATTTCCTTTGAGGCCACCAGCTGGCCTCGTTATTAACCCATTGATGCACAGCTTTTAATAGCTCTATTCAAAGTTTTCGTCTCAAACACTTTGCACTTCATTAAACTTCTTGACTTTAACTGAACCAAGCTAACAGACTAAAAAAGGAAATTCTCTTGGTCATGTCCTGGCCTCATTCTCATCGATAATTAACCACAGGAACTTCGGCAAACAAAAGGCCAGCTCGACACGATAGGGACTCGGTTAAAGGGTTAAAGCTATAGCTTCCACTAAATCTCATTTAAAATGCGCCGCTGCATTCTGTCCCTAACCCAAACTGAAAGTGAAAAGCGTGTTTGGGAAAATTCTAAGAAAACTGTAAGCGGCTTTCATCGGGCACAATAATTAAAACATCAGCAATCGGTGTATTCATAAAAGGAAGCCAAGTATAATTAATAGATAAAGGTAAGCTCCTAAAGTAATTAGAATGAATATATAATAATTTGAGTTTCATCTGAGACCACAGGGGAACGAATCGGGGAAGAATGAGAGCTCAATTGGTGGCCATGAACACATGTTAACGATATTTTGATAAACATAACTACTTCAGGTAATATAATTTAGATAACATGTTCATTACTTATGGTACATAATAATAAAACAATCAACACAAATTAATTGAGCTGTTCATCTTCCTATAACGTTCTTTGTCCTCACTGACTAACCGACTGACTGACTGATTGGTCATGAACGCACAGACCAAAAGGTAAGACATCGTGATCTAATTTTTTCGCAATATGACTCTTTATAGGTCGTAAGTTTCCCCTAAGGTCGCACATTTGTGGAAATCTAATAACGAACCAGATCTCGAACCAAAACCAAACGCTGGAGATATTGAACCAAAAATGTCCGGTTCCAAAATGTAATTCGAACCACTCCATCGGATATCCAGCAACATTTTTTCGGTTTACATTGTATGTTCTAATTATTATTTTTTATGGCTGTATTTTTGACACCCGAATAGGTCCGAGTTAAAATCCTGTAGTAAGTACCAGAAGTAAAATTACAATATTTTCTGAATTGAACTTATGTGAGGAAAATGTTTTTATCCTAAATGTAATTACAAGTATGCTGTAATTTTAGAGTAACTTATTCTCCAAGTGTATGAACTCGCGCTTTCCAAGCGGGAGTACAACTTTTTGGTCATGCTCTGCAATTGTCTGGCTCGCCCAGACGCGGCTGTTTGCTGTGGTCATTCTTGGCCGAAAGCAAGGAACCACAACATTTCACCCGGTTGGCAGTCAAAAGGCAGACCCTTCCCATCGCACTTCACAGTGTTTTTTGCAGCTGGCTGCACATTTTGATTAGCCGTCGGCTTCGCTGGGCTTGTTGTGGTCTGCTCTATAACATTTGCCACGCGTTAGGAACACATACACACATATTCTACACTCCATGCTCTGCTGTCTGGTTTCGACTCATACGAGCCGGAAGCGCATTATAAGGGCATTTCCGTTATTTAGCCTGTGTGGCTGTGTGGCCCTTTGTTTTCGCTCATACGACATGTGTGACGTGAGCATAAGAAATGAGTTTCTAGCTGGAGTCTCAGCTTAATCTAGTAAAACTTTTGTTCAATCAAAATTAAGCCATCGCTTGGTAAGTGTGTGAGTGTCTCAACTTAAAAGTTGACGATGCAGCGTGTCCGAGGCAATCATAAGCAAATTTACACACACATAGAGACTCGCTATGTAATCGAGTTCGACACAGAGCCAAACACACGCTGACGGGAAGAAACTTTCTGGTGTTGCCCTTTTGGGGTAAAGTTGTTCGAGTTACCCACTCAACTCGACTGTCCAAAAGTGTTTTGGGTTAAGCACAAACTTTTCGCAGCCAAACGCTTTTTGACGGTCATTTTAATAAATTGAAAAGTGGAAAATGTGGAAAAATGGCAAATCGATAAAGACCCGAACAAGAACAAAAAAAAAAGCAGAAACTTTCCTCCCCTCCTGCTGTTTGTTGTTGCTTGTGAAGGCTCATAAAATCTGTTTACAGGCTTATAAATAAACGATGCTTCCACTCTAGCCACACAGAAAAGAATTGCTATCGAGTTGTCGAAAAATCGGAGTTGTCGAAAAATAGCATTATCATAAGTAAAACTGATCATTTATTTTAATTAATTAGCATAAGAATTAAATAATACTCATGTGTACTTACACAAGAGGTGCAGTTTCTCTCAGTGTAATAAATCCACTCCATTGCAGCTCGAAATGTTGGGTGTTAACGATTTGTTTTGCTTCTAAAGAGAACGAAAAACTTTCGCTTCCTGTTTGAGGAGCAGCAAAAGAAAAGGGAAAACTTTGTGTGATAATGCCATATCTTATGCATGTCAAGGGCCAAACTAAACAAATCTGCTGAGCCTTTCGCACGACACAAAGTTTTTACATTTTTATTGAGTTTGCTTTGTAATTTAAATTGTTTGTGCTACGCAACTTGTTGACACGACGGACACACGAGGCGCGAGAGGGAACAAGCACCGCATAGGGGTAGCAGCAATGGCATTTAATCTCTTCAGCTGACTTTCAATCAATCGCATCAAATGCTCATTGTGGCATCTAACAAATTGTACGCCTCGTTGCCCACGGCACAAGCAGAGGCATTACCCATGTTGCCTGGATATAGCATCACACTGTGAAAGGACAACCCACTCATGTGTAGGGGATGCGGAGGCGGAGGCGAAGGCGGTGGCTGTTGCGGTTTAGCTTGCCTGTAAAAAACCAATATAAACGTACAAATACTGATATGTACATTAAATCACAACTTGTCATTGCCTCTGCTTGGCAGGGCTTTCCTTTCTTCCAGCCAACATTGCTCTTTTCAATTTTGAACAATGACAACATCATCTTGGTACACGCCGTAGATACAATACAACACATATTGCCAGGACCAAGAGACCGAGAAATTGAATCATATGGAAAGTGCCGTTGTCAATTTAATTCATCTCAAGTGTGTGCTCGTTTACTACTTTATTAGTTCCGTAAGTTTTCTGTTTCAACATACCACAAAACAGTCAAGAACTAAAATTAACAAACAATTCATACACAATATTAAACAACAAGGCGTAATCAAGGTACAATTTAATACATATTACAATGTTTGAATTATTTCTCTATCTGTACTTATTGTTGTATGTATTTTGTACTTGAACAATCAATCTAGTTCATAATTTTACGAATATGTAGTAAATAAGTTCAAACACAATCTAGCACATATTTGAAATACGTTATGTATTTCCCCATGAAATAATAAATGGTATCAACCATAATCACAAAATGCACATATGTACATATACTTATAGTTTCTGAAATTTGATATACAAGCTATTGTTGTTGTTATTAAAAATATTTATTGGTGTTTTTTGATGTTTTTTTTAATAACAAAAACTTATTTTTTAGAAGCACTAGAAAAATCATGAATTTATTCTAATTATTTCTTGGTATTTTTTTTATAGTAATAAAAAACTTTCTGTCTCGAAGGACCAGAAAAAATCTCGAATTTGTATAAAATGTACTCAGTGTTTCTGCTTAGCTAACATACAATTGAGTGTATTCAGGCCTCTAGTATATTCCAAGTAAATAGTGCTGTTATACTATGTAATGTTCGGCTCAATCGTCATAGGAAAATGCGTCCACAGAGTTGTAGCCCTTCATTGTTCTTACTAAATGCCTTCTTAGTGCAACTCTTTTTTAACCCTGTTTACACTCTGGGTGTTGTGTTTGAGTATGTGTGAATGTGTGCTCGCCTCGAATAACAGCATAATTCATTTTGTCACTTGTATCTACTCGTTATTAAATTGTTTTGTGTGCCAACTCTTAACCTTGCCATGCACACTGACGAGCGCATATAGAGTGGGGACTTGCCCATACTCTTGAAGAAATTTATGCAAATTGTAATACGCAATTGTACAAGTTATATCCAGGGCACAATAAACAAGAAATGTGCACCACGCTGGCACTCTGAAACAAAAGAAATGGCAAACAGGCAAATACAACAATAACAAATAACAAGAACAACGATCACATTAACTCAACTCGACACAACTTGGCTCTTGCTCTGGCTCTGGTTCTGAATCTGAGTCTGGAGTCTGGAGTCTGTGCTCTGGGTTCTGCTTCTGGTCTGGCAGGATGGATGTCCTTGTGCCCTGGCATAATTGCGAGCACTGCATGTCTATATGTCGGCTATCCTGTTCTGCCTGTCCCGTCCTGCATCCCTCTAACATATGCCGAGTTCCCAAGGGAGTGGAGCAAGAGTTGCTTGACATAATTGCAACAATTGCATTCGTTGTTCATCCTTCGTCCTGCGCGCTGTATGATAATTTCTTTGTCTGTCAATGGCGGCAGAAAATGCCTTTTGTGGCTGCCCTTTCTCAGCCAACACTGTGAGTAATTACTATTACTGTATTTCAAGCGTTTTATGAGCCAACTCAAAGTTGTCTAAATGCTTAGGTAATGAAAAATATGCTAAAAAAAAATTAGTTATTAGCAATCTCATTTCATTTAAGCAATAAATAATATTAATAAACTTACTAAAGTATTAAATATTTAGTGAATTCCATTATTCCACTATTACCATGGCTTTCAATCATCAAATAAATCAATCGCAATTTATGTGTTATTTGTACTAAGTCGATGCATTCACTTGATACCGATTGAAATGGAATAATTTGGTAATAAAAATAACCCTAGTCAATCAGTTATACAATGAGAATTATGTGGCTTTAGGAGGAGAAACAAGAGAGTGATTAAGTATAATCCATTGGCGGGTAGCCAAACAGTTGCACAACTCGGAAGCCATGCTCAACAAATATGTATAATAATAATAACTTCTCTTGGCTCTGAGAAGCAATATAAATACGCATAAACTGAAACTTGAACTTTATTCAGCTAATTGAAAACAGGCAATTTTCCAAGAGAAATGCGCACGAACTGGGACAAGAGCTTGATAGATTTCCGAGCTGAACATATTGTGTTTCATACATATATAGTAAATACTATATGCGTTTTTTGCACGAAATTCAATTTGACTTTTGGCTGCCACCAAGTGAGAAGCACAAAAGCAAAATAAATAAAACAAATAACTTTTTATGAGGGTGCTGATGGCAATTGCAGTAAATTTTTGAACGAGTAATTTCGACAACAACAATTGGAGTGCAATTTAAATGGCAGTGCCCCGGCAATTAACGTTGATGCGACTCCAGAATGGGTAGAGGAAAGAAGGCATTGATTGGGAGAGGGATTTGGCTGGCAACTGCAAATGTCGAGCCTTCAATCAATGTGTTTGAGTAAATTGACAGCTGTAGTTAATTCTGTAAAACGTATAAATAAATGACATTTAATTTCTGATGAATTAAATTTTTAAGTCTCCTTGGTATACATAGAGAAACTGAGATTTACGACTGCATGCAAGTTTATGGTAAAACTGAAAAACATTGTCTCTAAGTCATGTAATAAATGAATATTCACATAAGAGTGATCTTAATGTACAATTAAAAAACTCTGAAAGCTACAGTCGGATGCAAGCGACAGTTCTCTGTTCTCCCTGTTCTCTTCCTTGCAGTAGCTAATGCTAACAATACACACATACACACATATCGCAATGTAAAACGCAACCACACATAAACACTTATGTATGTATGTGCATGCTCGCGCTGCACCGCCCCTTGCCTAGTACGGAAACTTTAATCTCGAATATCTCCGGTGTTGATTATCCGATTCAGCACTGATAAAGGTTACCATAAGATCATTATACTAAAGCACAATTTTGTATCTTTAAAATTGTGGCTGTGGTGGTTTTTCGCGGTTTTTGGGGGAGGGGGAGGATCAGCTTGCACCATAGGGGCATCTAACTGATAAATATGAAGCATCTAGCTCTTACAGTTTACGAGATCTAGGATCTACGGACGGACAGACGGACAGACAGACGGACTGGCGGATAGACAGACGAACGGACGGACGGACGGACATGGCTAGATCGACTCAGCTCGTCGTCCTGATCAAGAATATATGTATATACTTTGTGGGGTCTACCACGACTCCTTCTGCCTGTTACATACATTTCGGACTTGCACAATCTTAATACTTTTGTACTTTTTTATAGTACAGGGTCTAAAAGCTCTCTCCTATAAAATGTAGTTTTTGCACCTACAATAATTTTGCGAAAAAGGGTCGATATTATGTGTGTGTCTCCAGACTTCTTAAAATTTTTATATTTAAATCAATATTCTATATTTCTTTAAAGTATACATATTAGAACCTATTACTACTATCATGAGTTGTATGAGTATATAATTATAAATCAATATTCTATTCATTTAATTAATAAGTATACATTTTAAGTTAAAATTTGTTCTATTAATATCTAATATCTTTAGGAT
The DNA here is from genome assembly GCA_035045005.1 of Liodrosophila aerea. Taxonomy (NCBI): domain Eukaryota; kingdom Metazoa; phylum Arthropoda; class Insecta; order Diptera; family Drosophilidae; genus Liodrosophila; species Liodrosophila aerea. The sequence goes on from JAWNNL010000732.1 coordinate 45,517, forward strand.
CTAGGAAACCACGAAAGTTGGAGACGTTCAACTTACTCCAAGCATTTCGGCACCTTACCTTCGCGGAGCTAGTATTTTATTTAACTTTAGTAGTATATAGTAAATGTAATTTCTATTTGTTATGCTACTATTGGGTAGAAGCAGAATATGAACACAATTGCAAATTTATAACTAAATTACCCAGTAAGTAGTTTGTCCATATGATACAGATCTTAAATTTTAATTTCAGAACAAGTGTTAAGAACAAGTGTTTCGGTTATACTCGACTGTAGATTTCCCGTTTATTTTTATTTTCTGTAAAATTTTATAAGCCATGCGGGTTATCCACGTCAGCATGAACTACAACCTACCGAAGGGACCGATTGTAGTGTTGTTGCCTAGCAAATATTGTGCGAATCTCAGCAAAGAAAGTTTCAGGCAAGGACTTCAAATAGCGTTAGTTGCCTTACCTGGCATCAGAATTTATGTTCAATAAGTAACTCAAATCACGTTCGGCAAATGCTTACAAAATGTTACAACAAATGTTAGCACGATGCAAATCTTTTATTGACAGCACGTTTCACTTGTAGACAGACTCCTTTCGCACATGCTTCCTACTCATGTTCAATTTTTATTTAAATTCAGAATAAAATCATTCGTGTATCGTTCAATCCAAACTGCAAAAAAATAGATTTAATGTATCGCAATTTAATTGATTTCAGCATGGAATGCAATTTCCAGGAATTTAGAGCAATTATTTTTCGCTCTTTTTGTGCTAGCCTCAAAAACTTGCAACAAATCACACAGCTGCATTTAATTGGAAAAGCATAAGCCATAGATTGTATGTTTACAAAAATATGTACAATTTGTGCGTCACAATACGCTATTACCTCAACATATTGAAAATTGCGATTAAACAGGGTGTCATGGCCCGAACCTTAGTAACAATGTAACTTAGCTTGACATTATTACATTCCATAAGTAACTTCGATGGGCGTCTAACGCTGATAATCTCTACACGATATTCACAATTTTAAAACTTAATGAACACAAATTTCTTGTTTATGGAATAAAGTAACGTTTCGATTATTATTTGATAAACTATCAATTCCTCAAACTATACTCAAAGTATTTGATATTTAGACCCTGTACTTAGCCGCAGTAAGCAGGCATTTCAGGTGTGTGTGTGAGTATTTGATAGTGAGTATGTGAGTACAAGTGTATGGATGGGTATGCAAAAGCTCTGCTGCTATTTAACCCCGAGGCAAAGCAAAGTGTAGAGTATCCTACTGTAGGTTACGCCCGATTGTAGCCACACATTGTAATATAGAAAAGTGCAGTTTTTTCATTTTTTTAGCACAGGTGTGTTGTGAGCAGTTGTGGTGGTTTTGATTGAATTCATCTAAAATATTTGTTCGTCGGTTGGCTCATAACGTGGCAATAGTAAATGCAATAAATGAAACTGTTTGGGCTACTAAGCTTTTTTAGCAGCTGTAGAGTAGCTAGTTTTAGCGAATAATTAACACACGATTTAATTTATATTAATTATTTATTTTAGCCGCTGAGGGCAATTCAAATGTTGGTATGTGTTGGTACAAGTTTTATATTTGCAGGCAGGCCCAATTTGCCTCTGCTTATTTAGCACAAAATGTTTGTTGTAATTGATTGCAAGTCGATCAGCGTGATCGATGCGCAGCGAAAGCGAAACGAAATCAAACTAACTTGATGAAGTATACAAGGGCAAGGAATTAGCTATATGCTTGCATTACAATTTAAGTATAAGAGCGAAATGAGTTCAAATGCAAATGAGCGAGAAAATCAAAGCAAAGTTACATTGGCAAGAATAACAAAGAGATGCTGCTACGCAGAGCAGCTTACAATTAAAGAGAAAATTAGTTGTTGTTGGTTTATGCTGCTGTGCCGCTGGTATTTGGTTGCGTGACCAAACATCCTCCCCCCGTTGAAAGACCAGGTTTTTCAACAACATCCTGCTTGGGTAGGACGCACAGCTTGCGAATAGCTCTTTTAGTGATTCCAGTAGCGGTCTTCAGAATTGCCACCCGAGCAACGCCATCGGCTCCAGCGATCAGCTCTGTGATCCTTGCCAATGGCCACTTGAGAGGTGGCAGGTTTTCATCCTTCACCAGAACGACATCATTGACGCACACGTTAGACTGCGATGCGCGCCATTTAGACCGCTGATTTAGAAGTGTCAGATACTCCTCTCGCCAACGGCTCCAGAAGATCTGTTGGTAGTAACTGATCCTTTGCCATCGATCCAACCGGTTGATATTTAGCCCAGTGAGGTCCGGCTCGGGGAACATGGCTAGCGGAGCAGTGCCCAAGAAATGCGCCGGTGTGAGGACATCTAGATCGTCTGGGTTTTCTGAAATGGGAACTAAAGGGCGAGAGTTAATTACTGCAGCGATGTGGCACAGAAGAGTGCGCAGGTCATCTTGATGTAGCGTGGAAGGGCCAACAGCTCTATAGAAGTGGTGCTTTGCCGTCTTAACTGCTGCCTCCCAAAGCCCGCCAAAGTGGGGTGAACGAGGTGGGATGAAACGCCATTCAATGCTGTCCAACAAACAGAATTCCTCAATGGCCTGTTGATGTTTGCTACTCAGTAGCAACTGCCTCAATTCCGCCAACTCGTTTTTGGCGCCAACGAAGTTAGTTGCATTGTCTGACCATAAGCGAGCTGGTTTGCCACGAGTCAGGATGAATCGTCTGAGTGCGCTGAGGAATGCTCCAGTCGACAGATCGCTAACAAGTTCGAGGTGCACTGCCTTCGTTGCAAAACATATGAATACACAAACATAGCATTTGACAGGAGCGCGATTCCGAACTTCGCTTTTGTAGTGGAATGGTCCACAGAAATCAATGCCAGTCACCATAAACGCATGCGAGCCAGTCACTCGATCCTTCGGAAGATCGGCCATGATGTGCTCCGCTAAGCGAGGTTTTGCGCGAAAGCAAATTACGCATTTTGCAACAGCGCTGTTGACTGTTTTCCTCCCTCCAATTGGCCAGTACTTCATGCGAATTTGCGCAAGTAGCGAACGAGGTCCAGCGTGCAAGGTTCTGCGATGGTAATCCATTATGATTGCTCGAGTTGCTGGATGCTGCCTCGGCAATATTGCAGGATGTTGCGCTTCAAAACTCAGTATGGACTTCTTCAAACGGCCGCCTACGCGCAGCAGACCCTTGTCGTCTACAAAGGGTGCCAACGAAGCCAGCGAGCTGGAGGAGAGCACCTGTTGTCCACTTCTAAGCCGTTTGTAGTCCTCTGATAGATGAGCCATTTGAATACACCGGATAAGAATCCGCGTGCCGTGATGCACATCCTCTGTAGTGAGCCCAGGGTGCCTGATTCGGTGACAAAACTTATATATGTATGCAAATACACGCTGCAGTTTTGTCCACGCGTTGGCGAATTTGCAATTTGCAGCCAAGTCTTCAACGATTATGAGTCCAATGAGAGCCCTTTTTCTCACTTCAGGCAGCGACTTTATGGGAAGACATGATTCAGGCCAATCACACTTCTCCTTGCCAAGGAATTCTGGCCCATGGGACCAAAGTGTGGATTCTACCAACTCACTGGGAAGTGCTCCTCTCGACAAGATGTCAGCAGGGTTGACCTTAGTGGGTACATAGCGCCATTCCATGCCAGCAGTTGCATCTTGAATGAAAGAGATTCGATTAGAAGCGAAAATTTGAAATCGTGAGGGCTCATCTCGTATCCAGGATAGAACTACTGCAGAATCAGACCAACAATAAAATGGACAGTGAAACAAATTCATTTGCTGCAGCTCTTGTATGAGGCGTGCCAGCAAAACTGCTCCACATAGTTCCAATTTTGGCACCGTCAGAGTCTTTAACGGAGCCACCCGAGATTTTGCACAAAAGAGATGCGCTTCTCGCTTTCCATGAGCCATAGACACGATATAAATGCATCCACCATATGCATTCATAGAAGCGTCACAAAATCCGTGTACGCCTACAGCGCTCTGGGGTAGATGAGCCAAGCGAGGGAATTTCAGATGCTGAGTGCTGCTAATATCAGCTGACAAACTCAGCCACGATGAGTTGAGTGCTGCAGGCAGGCTCTCGTCCCAATCCACTTTCTCTCTCCATAGTTGTTGCAAAAAGATTTTTGCGCTTGTGATGGTAGGGCAAATAAGTCCAAGAGGATCATAGAATCGAGCTATGGCAGACAGAACCGATCGTTTTGTTGGTTTTGTAGGCGAATGAATGGGCGAAAACGAGAATAGTAGTTTATCGGAAACAGGATCCCATGCTAGGCCAAGTGTTTTGGTAATGTCACTGCCATCGTCAAACTTCAAAAATGTATCCTTATCCGAGTCAGGTATTTGCTGCAGTACAGATGAGTTGTTTGAGCACCATTTTCGGATCTTAAAGTTGCCACGATCTAGTAGACCCGTAACCTGACGCAGTATATCTAGAACTTCATCTACAGATTGGCCTCCAGTAATCAGGTCATCCACGTAAAAATCCCTCTTTACGATTTTCGCACCAATTGGGAAGACTTCTTGCTCGTCAGATGCAAGCTGCTGCATGGCGCGAACTGACAAATATGATGCAGCCTTTGTGCCGTATGTCACCGTATCAAGCTTGTAGGTTTGTACCTTCTGCTGAGGTGAATCACGCCACAAGATGCATTGCAAGTAGCTGTCAGACTCTGCCACTCTGACGCATCGATACATTTTGCAGATGTCTCCAGTCAAAGCTACGGGAAATGTGCGAAATTGAAGCAAGGTGCTAAAGAGTTTCGGCTGAATAGTGGGACCTGCCATGAGTAGTTCATTCAAGGAGTGTCCTGACGATGTGGTGGCAGACCCGTCGAAGACAACACGAAGCTTGGTTGTAGTACTTTCTTCTTTAATAACGCAATGATGAGGAAGAAAGTATTTGCAGAGACTTAGCGAGGACTCTGCAACAGGCGACATATGATTCAATGCTAAGTATTCAGCAATAAATGCAGAGTATTGAGACTTAAGCTCAGGATAGCGTTCAAGTCTTCTCTCCAGGTTAAGAAACCGACGATATGCTTGCTGGTACGAGTCGCCAAGCATATCCAAACTAGCTTTAAATGGCAAGCGAACTGAGTATTCGCCTGTGGGCAAGCGCAAGATATTTGAAACAAAATGATTTTCACAGTCTTGTTCTTCCTTAGTGTACTTCGACTTAGATTCATCCACCTTCTCGATCTCCCAAAATCGGCGAACAATGTCATCCATCCTGATCTCAACTTGCATGCTATCGCTATCAGCAGATTGTGTTGATATTAGAGCGGATTTTTTCGGGCGTATGTCGGCTCCACCAGTGACTATCCATCCAAGCCGAGTTTTTTGTAGAAGTGGAAGACTAGAAGAAAGCTTGATTTGGCCTACACAAAGGAGATCGAAGAACAAGCCTGCTCCAATGAGTAAATCTATTTTTCGAGATCTGAAGAAATCTGGATCTGCTAAGCGAATGTTTGCCGGAATGTTCCAAGTTTCTGGGCTTAATGTCATGCTTGGTTGATTGTCAGTGATGGCTGGAGCAACTAAAGCAGTGATGTTTGTCTCATAGTCTGAAGTTTGCGACTTCAACTGCACATCAACTGAGAATCCTTCGGAGCAAAAGTGGGCATGGCCTAATCCAGAGACAAGAGCAGATGATTTGGTTCGACGAAGTTGTAATTGATGGGCCAAGAACGAAGTAATTATGTGCAGTTGCGATCCAGAGTCGAGCAATGCACGGCACGGTACCCAATGACCAGAACGATTCCTTATACTAACGACAGCAGTGGCAAGAAGAACGAAATCTGGATTGATTTGTTGTGCTAACAGAGAAGTAGAGTGCGACGGGGGTGAAGAAGACGATCCTGTTTGATGAGAGGCTGTCATCATAGTGCTTTGCGCTTGAGGCACCGTAGCTTGCGAGTTAAGATGCAGCAGGCTATGGTGTTTGCGGCCACATGTGCGGCAGGCAGTGGAGCTACAGTTTCGTACCTGATGTCCCCTTTTTAGACAATTCAGGCAGAGCGATAGCCTTTTGGCTTCTTTCAGGCGAATCTGGGGCGTAATATTTGCAAATTGTGGACACAAATATATCGAATGCCCTGCATTATTGCAATAAACACAGCCAGTGGTCGATATATTGTTAGTCGCAATTAGAGAATTTCTACTGTGGTTAGTATTTTTATTCTTTCCCACCTGAGAATTAACTGCGTATGCTGCAGTTGCATGCTCCACGTTTTCCAATTTCGCACAGCGCTTCTCCAGAAACGTGGTGAACTGCTCGCACGTCGGTATCTCGTCCGTTGATGCTGCTTCTTCCCATTTGGCCTGTGTGATGCTGTCCAACTTCTGCATCAATGAATGTATTATGATGCTGTTGGCAATTTGCTCCACATTGCCCATCGATTTCAACGCACGCAGATTTGCGTTAACTATGTCTGAAATCCCACGCAGCTTCACGGCCGACGCCGACTCTACTCTCTGAATGCCCAGAATGTTCACAATGTGTGCCTGAAAGATTAAACGTTTATTATTAAAGCGTTTATGCAACAAATCTTTTGCCACTGCGTAGTTAGCACTACTGATCTCCAATGATCTGACTGTTTCTAAGGCTGTTCCCTTTAAACAGGTCCTTAGATGCTGAAGCTTCTCTATATCAGATAGCGCTTGGTCCTGATCAATGATGGTAGTGAACATTGACATAAAATCTGAATATTCAGTGTAGCCGCCACTGAATTCAGGCAACTTCAGCTCAGGCAAACAATTCCTCCTTGGGTATGATATCGTAGCAGCCTCCTGCTGCATCGATATATCTCCTCTTACAGTGGAACACGCTTGCACTCCTAGTCTTCGCTTGTTGATTTCGCGCCGTAATTTTGATTTTATATGTACGATCAGCTCATCAAAATTATCACGCAGCTGACTACCGATTTCGTTAAAGTCGGATTCTTCGAGACTGTCATGCGCGAGAACGAAAGACGCTTCAGCCTTTTGCACTAGCTCTAAACGCACTTCCAGCTGTTCATCTGTCATTTGATCAAGTTGCTGCGAATTTAATGCACTTGCAGTCTTTTGAGCATGGCTATAAATTGACTGAGCCTTACGTTTGAAAAACTCGGATTTGTTTTCAAACGTTAAAACTGTCTCATTATTTGCCATTGTTCACTCTCACTTTCAGTAATTCAAACAAGAACCAAAACTGTGTATGTTCGTTTTGTGTTATAAGTGCAGTTGATAACAGCTGTATAATTGCACAGAAACAGCGATAGAACTGTGCACACGAGAAAAGGGAACCGAAAATCAGGGTCAATAAACTTTGGCTAACGGCGGGCTAGCCAGCGAGCGCGAGCGCGAGCGAAGGCGGAAAGCGTAAGCGGCGATTACGGCAATAGCAAGTGCAGTTTGCAGCTTGCTTGTATGTTTGCGGTATACAGATTACAGCAAACACAAAACTGTTTTAATTACAACTGTTTTTAATAAATGTTTAAAGCACCAAAATCCAATGTTTTATTTATTAAGCAAATTTAATAAATATTTAAAGAATGAAAATAATTATAAAAGAATCACGTCGGGGTCACCAAATGTTTGGGCTACTAAGCTTTTTTAGCAGCTGTAGAGTAGCTAGTTTTAGCGAATAATTAACACACGATTTAATTTATATTAATTATTTATTTTAGCCGCTGAGGGCAATTCAAATGTTGGTATGTGTTGGTACAAGTTTTATATTTGCAGGCAGGCCCAATTTGCCTCTGCTTATTTAGCACAAAATGTTTGTTGTAATTGATTGCAAGTCGATCAGCGTGATCGATGCGCAGCGAAAGCGAAACGAAATCAAACTAACTTGATGAAGTATACAAGGGCAAGGAATTAGCTATATGCTTGCATTACAATTTAAGTATAAGAGCGAAATGAGTTCAAATGCAAATGAGCGAGAAAATCAAAGCAAAGTTACATTGGCAAGAATAACAAAGAGATGCTGCTACGCAGAGCAGCTTACAATTAAAGAGAAAATTAGTTGTTGTTGGTTTATGCTGCTGTGCCGCTGGTATTTGGTTGCGTGACCAAACAGAAACTCATGTTTGATTTTTGAGTGATGGATTGAATGATGGTGGGCACGTTTTATGTCAGTTGAACATATAAATATTTTATTTTCATGCGCCATCTTTTATATTGAAGCAAACTTATTAATCCCTGTACTTGGAAATGGTACAAAAGGGACTAAGTATCTAATCCTGCATTTGACAGATTTGTGTAACCAACAGTAGGAGGCGTGGTAGATCGCGCAATGCATTTAACTACATACACAGAGAGAAAAAGTCGTTATAAATTTAAGTTTTAATGAACTCAATTTAAGAATTTGCAGTCTTAAGTAAAAATTCTTAAAATGTGAATGTTTGTCTCAAATTAAGTATAAATATTATTGACACTATTTGTTTAGCCAACAAGTTTTTTTGCTAGCTTGTTTTAAACACAAACACAATAATATGTCTGGCATTTTAAAAGATACAGGCTATGTTTATTAACAATTATAGTTGAAAATATAGCGCGAATTAACAAACGATCTTACAATTAACTTGAATAGTGAATGTGTTCATTTCTAAAACTAAAGTCCATATCGACCAATCGATACTATTTATAGAGGACTCAATCGTCACTGTAGAAATTCTGTTATCAACAGCCACTGTTACCATATGCATGCACTGAAGCGTACGGACGGACGGACGGACGGACGGACGGACAGACAGACAGACAGACATGGTTGGATCGACTCAGCTCGTCGTCCTGATCAAGAATATATATACTTTATGGGGTTTGCCACGCCACCTTCTGCCTGTTTTCTTATGTTTTTTTAATTTGTGCCTTGTTTAAATTAAATTATATTGACATGCTAAGTACAGGGTCTCCTACTGTCGGTTGAATTCGACTGTAGCCTTTCGAGTTTTTTAAAGTACAGGTACATAGTCATAAAAAAATGCATATATACATATGGATATATCTAACTTGAAAGGGAAAGCAGTAAATACGCATTTTTGTATAAACTTATAATAATTATGTATAATTTGCAAGAAAATATGTTACAATTTTAATGTAACTTACCCAAATTATTTACGTAATAATATTATTCAAAATATGTAAAAATAAATAGTACCATAGTAGAGGTTTACCACTTCCACCATACAGTCCGGGAGGCAAAAGTAACAAGAGTATTTAGAGAGTAGGTGCCCGTAACTTTTATTCCTGCATTATCCTAGCACGTCAGTTAAAGTGCGCAACACCTTTCTGTTGTCTTCTTCTTGTTGTGCTCTCCCTGTTCTCTGATTCCTTTGCTATCCATCTCTCTCCAGTGGTTTCTCGTCACCCGCCGGGCATTTTGGCTGCCTTATTAAGTTGGCGCCTTGACGTGCAACTGAAACCGTTCCCTTCCCGCATCCGCAGTTAGGCAAAAACTTTTTGCATGCCAATGATATTATCGGTGTTTTCTTTCTTTTCAGTCTCTACTCAGTTTTTTCCACTTATTCTTCGCTGATGGAATTTCGCTTCGTCATCTCCATTGCAACTCCTTTGTCAAAGTTGTGGCAGTTTGCGAGAGTCGCAGGAAAGTGCATAAGATATTCACAAAAGCGAAAATTAAGCCAATACGAACAAGGAAAACTTCACTCGACTTGCCTCGACTCAACTGGTCTTGGGTTTGGGTTTGGCTGTGGTCCTCCAATTTAGCTGCTAATTATAAGTAAACAGATCCCGTGGAGCGACCAGAGTCAATTATCTAACAACTATGAGCATTTAAACCGAACAGATTTAAGATGAGGCAGAGATTGTGAGGTATTTTGGTTTAAAATGAAATTATAAAATCGTCTTTTAAGTCATTACAATATAATCAATTATGTGATATTTATGTGTTGGAAATATTCTAATACTGAAAAGAAAATGAGATATGCAGGGGTGCTACAGAAATAGCGCGCTGATTGTGAATCAGCAAAAACCCATTCAGCGGAAAAATTTCCTGGGTGCCACAGAACTCCGAGCGATTTCGAATTTTAGCCCTTTCACAAACCTTTCCGAAATTGCCTGATAAGGGCTGCCTTTTTCCCAGATTAAAATTATCCTAATGTTTGTTTAACATTATTCTTAATATTAACGTTGCAGAGAAATAGGTTTATACTATTTTCAGTACAAAAATATAAATAATTGATTTTATAGAGTAGTACTTTAATAATATCAGATGAAAGATCATTTATTTTATTGCGCGCCAAATAACATTTTACTCCTGCAACTCTGGAAGCAGACAACTGACAACAAATCCGAAACCGACTAGATGTACTTGACTAATAGAACACGCTGATTCGTTAAGGTTTTACTAAAATGCGTTTTTTTTTAACTTAACCCCTTTAATGTTAAATTATTTTGATGTAAGTTAATTAGAAATTAAACAACCTTTAAGAAAAGGTATAATGTTTCATGTATCAACTTGGTTTTATAGGTGTATTTAGTCAAATAGCTGGCTCAATAGTCAGCTATTTCGAATCAGCCTAAAAACTGGGTCTGTGGCACCGATGAATTGTTTTTAAGCTGAAATGACGCTGAAGTGATTTCTGTAGCACCCCTGATGATTTTGGATTTGACATTTACTTATGTTCAGAACTGAATATACTACTGAATCTGCAACGATCAGTGAAAACTATCTAACTTGCAATAGGAGGCAGCTGTTTAACTTTGAAAGATATTGACAGATATCTTAATTGATATTATTCAGAAATTCATTATTAAATCAGGTCAGAAGGGTATGAAATGAAAGGTCTAGTTGTCGAGTTTGACGGGGCTCTTAACTTTCCCTTAAAATGGGGTTTTACTTCGAACAATTGCCTTAACATTTCCGAAACTTTAACGAGCCACACAGTCCACAAAAAGAAATAGATCATAATCTCCGGAATAAAATACTAGTGTTAGTGAAAGGAACATCTGACAACAACCTTAATTGACCCCCAATATTTTGGTATTAATTTATTTAATAAATAATATCAATGATTCATTCATTCGTAAAATATTTCCTAATAGATCTTGAATTTTGTTCATAGGAAACATTCTTAGCCTGTTCATTACTCACTGAAGCATCCACTGAGGACTCTGATAATGCCGGTCCCTGCTACTAACTGAGTCTATGGCATCTGATCATAGCTTTTCCAACTGGTTTTCTGAACAGATAAATAAATTGAATTCATTGTGTGGAAATAATCTTAGCTTATATGCATCAAGCATCGTATTCTAAAGGCGGTTGGAACTTACGACCTACATTTAGTAGCAACATTGAATTTATTACCTAAAACATTCTCATTTTTAATCAAATGCGACAACAATTAGCCAAAGTTCGCCCATTTGCATAAATTCCTCTGCATTTAAGTCATTAGAACCCGAAAGAAAGGAGAAATTTCATTAGACTATTGTTGTGCGTGCGCCCAGCAGAAGCGCACTCAAAAATGTTGCCAAAAAAGAAAGTGGAAATGACAAAATGAAAGCGGAAGGTGGCATGAGATACATGGCACTTGTGAACGGGTGGGAGGAGGGGCAGAACAAGGGACAAGGGGCAGGGCAATATGAGACAGAGTCAAACCAACACGTACAAAACGCATAAACATTCTTGCTTAAGTGAGTTTCTACATAAATTTTCCAACTCGAATTGCAGTATGCGTTAGTAAAATAATATGTGGGAAAGGGGAAGGGGGGAGAGTGGTGGAGCCTGCCAACTTGCTACAAAAAGTATCCCGAGTATTAGGTTAGTTGTGTATTCGGCTTGGCTTTAGTTTGCAAAATATACAGTATTTTTGCATTTATTAAAAAATGTTTAAATATGACTTTAACCAGAAGTAAATGCTGCCTGAGTTGCGGCTACTCTCTCAAGGCAGACTCACACTGATAAGCAACAATTATTCTAATAAGAACTTTTGGATTATGCAATTCCGCCGGGACCATCAGCAGTGACAGTCTCCAGTTCAGCTGCACGCCTAACAGCATAAGAGAACGCACAGTCTACAGTTAAAGAGCAACGTGTCGGAGCCAAAGAGAGAATGCGAACAAGAGAGCGCACAGCACTGACCTACATTAAGTAGAAATTTATTTATGCCGGCTGCCAAATTACACTCCCCAATGCCTTCTCCCGAAGGCCCCTCACGACTATGGGGGATATGGGTTTTGCTCGTTTTTTTTCCTTCTTAACTTGACTCCGATGTTGTTCTTGTTGTTGTTGGCCATTGGCTCTAATAATAATGGTTTGTAATTTGCATAAATAATGCTTGATTTTAAGCATCGACGAGGTTGCCTGTGTTGAGTCAGTGTGCTTGTATGTGTGAGTATTTGAGAGCTTTGGTTCATTTTGTAGTATGATTGAATGGCTTATTCAGCGAGTGCTGCACGGCTTTTTCAACTAACCCAATGAACTCAGTTGGTGCCAAAAATTTAGAAAACAAATTCATTGAAGTGTTTTTACTTTAAACAAATTATTTATACAATTGTGTTATCTATTATTCCAAATTATTTATGTTACAAAGTCGAATGAATATGAAATGAGTAAAAGCAGAGAGCGAGCTTAACAACATTTTTATTTCAACTACTGCACAGCCGAAACTGAATTGTTTACAAAACCAATTCAATTGTTCTGTGAACTAACAGAGCGCTGTAAGGCTAACAGTGGCGTTCTCTGGTGCTGTTACGGGATGCTTCGCTCTTCTAAACGGCAGTTAAACTTCGTTATCGTTGTTGTTGCAGTCGGCAACTTCGTTATTCATACTTCAAAGCACGAACTTCACGACTCTCTTCGTACGAGTGCCGATAGCCCTAACCGAGACCCACCGAAGCGCGGCGATGCCAACGACTATGACGGCGACAGCGACGCTGACTTCGTTGAGGACTTTGGTGTAATCAGTGCGTGCTGCTAAGTAAATTAGTTTAGTATGATTCTAGTGTGCGACGGGTACACACGCGTCACGCGAGTTTCCTAAAAAGGCATATTCGCATATTCGCACGCTCGTGCTTAGTCGCCTTGCTTCAGTGCTAACTGTTAACTGCTTCATGTGTTACGGTGTTTAGTGTGCGCTGAGAGTGCTGAGCGTATCGGTGCTTGAATTCAATTTTCTCATGTGTGGCTCCTATGTAAGTGCGGCCACAGTCTAACGGCTTTCGCCGGGGAGAAAGTATGCAAAAGCAACAAATTACCCTAGTGTACGTAAATTCAGTAGATTATAATTCAAAAAATCCCGTATACAAATTTCTGCAACATGCAGAACTTCACGTCAGCATCAATTTCGAACTTCATCTTTCACGCGACGTTTAACATAAATTCCCCCAAGCTCTTCCTGCTTTTGACTCCAATTGGTTTCTTTTTCCTTCATTTCGTTACTACTCGGAAACTGAGACATTTGGTCCCGCTATGCTGGCCCATGGCCCCTTAGCTGCTGGCTGTTTACTTTGCCCAACTTGCAACTTTTCGAGCTGTCGCACTGGTGATTGCAATTTTGGGAGAAGGAACAGCTCAAGCATGTCTCATTATGGTTGATAGTTTTAGCTCTTCTTTGACTTCCAACAAACACACACACACACATGCACTAATAGTGTGTCTGATGAGATACATATGTATCTATCGCCTATATAATTGTATTGAACTTGTCTGGTGTACCATAAGGTTTATTATTCCATTTTGAAAATAGTAACTCAATTAAAATACATTTATTTATTTTGGTGTTTATCTCAGTATTTATGTGGCTAAAACTCTATCCCCAATTAAAATATAAATAAATGTGAATGCAAATATACAGTCAAAAGTACAGATAATTAAATATCAACTTAATTGAGTTTAATGAGTTTAATTCGGAAATGCTTATCGATTACTAAATGCAGATTATGCTTTTCAATATTAACACTTGGGATCACCGTAAAAAGCAAATGTCATATATAGCTAAGGATTGGAAATTAACCGTGTCGAATTATTTTTCAAATTTTCACTTTACTGGAAGACACTATTGTTTTTCTTTTTTGTTTGTAATAATGTTTTTTTTTTTTTTTTTTTCTTTCTGTTTATTTACAATCTATCATGATAATAAGTAAATTTTATAAAATTTTATAGTAGTAGTAATGTGCAAATATTTCATGAAAGAGGGTTTAAGCTCTTACTTTTATTTTTATTTTGACGTCACGTGTGAAAAACTTTCATCTCATCCAAGAAGCTTTTAAAATTAACTCAAAGCAAGCAGTTTGAGCACTTTGTAGCTCTGACATATTGACACAGGCCATTCGAATCGCCAACAGTTATTACACCGCCTTTTAACACCAAATTAAATGGCTAAAATGTTGGAAATTCGCTGTGTTCTGCTAGGCGATTCCGCAACTGGAAAGACAAGTTTTGCGATTCGTCACAAGACTGGCGAATTTGTTGGAACACATAGCAAAACCCCCAAGCGTGTAATGTATAATATTGATTTCACGACGACGTCTGGTGTTATTGCCTTTAATCTTTGGGAAACTACCTCAGTGATGGACTTGAACTGTTTGGATGTGCAGTGTGCCATAATTATGGAAGATGCACATAACACCAATGCTATACCGAATATAAAGAACTTGCACAAGGAGCTGGTAGAGCACTATGAACATATTCCCATTGCTGTCTGTGGGAATAAGGCAGACCTGGAGTCGAACTTGTGTCCAGATTGGTATGGGTACACTGGAAGTATCGAGGAGATGCAGTATTTTGAAGTGTCTGTTAAGAATAACTACAACTTGGAGATGCCCTTCCTCTGGCTGTGCCGCCGATTGCTCGATAATTCGAAGCTTCAGTTTCTGCCACAACTAGCTCAATCTCCGCCCAACTGCCAGATAAATGATGCAATGCTCTTAATGCAAAAGAACATAAAACATTTGGCCGGTCCCGAAGCGGATGATACTTGGTAGACGGTATCTATTTGTCTGATTGTTTTGTAATTAGTTATTTTAGCTACTTCTCTTATATGTATTTGTTGGACACTGTTATTGAAAGATGCAGGGTTTTGAACATATCAGTTTCATAATATTAGATCCCATGTCTTCAGCATATTTATTCGCATAACTCTATATATGTTAGTAGCATGTAAAAGCTAAAACTAAGCTCTGCATAAATTCCATCAATATTAAATTGAACATTGCTATTATTGCTTTAACTCTGCGAGGGCACCGTAAACAATGTTAATGAAAAGCTGGCGAGTTTTTGCCAAATCCAACAAAATGGTACCGGTTAGCATTCACTCACCACAAATGCACTCACGCACACACTCACACACAGCGACACACCATATGCAATAACAGCAACATCACATTTGGTGCATCTACTGAACAACCCTCGCCAGTGGCGTGGTGGCCATTCAATAAGCATGATAAAATATGCACGTGCACACACACACAGTCCCACTACATGCACACCAATTGATGCCACCGCACTGTGGGAAAACACTTAATTTTCTTGGCGCTAATTCGCCTGCTCTTGTTTTCTTCCAAGCGCAAGATTTTACTCGTACTTGCAGGAAATTAGGTATTTATACAGTTAAAAATTGTAAAATGATTCCGATTCCTAATATCGGTTAAGGGGTGTGTTTCGATTCACAGGACCATGTCTTAGAATACTATAGAACGCCTCTTGAGAATAGTTGTCCAATGCAGACCTTGCCAATCAGCTGTGAATATATACTCAACGCTTTAATGCATAAACTAAATTGTTCTACAATTTTATTTTCCTAATTATTTTAATTACCACTGAAAATAAACCTATTAAACTGTAAAGAATACTTATTTAAATGAGACATTTAATCTGGCGATGTATAGATAAGGTTTTAGTGATTAAACTTTTCAAAGTTAGGCAAAGTGAAGGCTTTATATTTTAGCTTACATTCCCCGATTTTAATTTTTCAAGTTCAAGTTGTATAGTATAAAGTTTACAGCTTGCCCACAGTACTCTCTCACACATTGGCAAAGTGTGCGTGAGCACTGTATGTGTTTTATGCTTTTTATGCGGGGAAAGCCACCGAAGAGAGCTGCAGCTGGCCGCTGCCCGCTAATTAGGCAATATGGACTCGATTGTGTTATAATCATTGAAAACCGGAAAATCTACGGCCACCGATTGTGTGCTGACATACACATGAACACATACATAAATGGTTCAGAGTACTCATAGACGAAATTTGGGTTTTAGCGTATACATATTTACAGCTCCAGTCAATGTGCGATCGAAGTCCCGTCAAAATTATACATTTTTGCATCTCAAAGATATAATGAAATTACCATGATGAAAATTTATTTAATAATAATATAAATTATCATGCGGAAGCTTTTCCGAAGTGGAGATAGGCCTGATGAGAAAAGGGGTTTTTAGTGGGTGCAAGCCCACTACAGTCGGATTCAACCGAAAGTAGGAGACTGTACTTAGCATCTTAATATAATTTAATTTAAACAGGGCACAAATTAAAAAAAACACAAAAAAAAACAAAAATGGAAAAAAAGCCGAAATATAAATTATTAAAAGCAAAAACTAAAAAAAAAACATTTTTGTACAACCATTCGATTTCAAGACCAATGCTCTACGCAGTAGACTACAGAATCGTAAGGCGAACGTATTAATGAAAATTATGCGTCACTACTTTCGTTCATAACTTCTTTGGGAGGGGGAAGAGATATTGGTCATCAGACACACATGCAATACACGAACCTAACAAAAAAAGTCTCGAGCTCATATTGTTTCCGACATCTAGGTGTTCATACAGACAGTAAGACAGACAGGCAGGGTTATATCGACTCAGCTCGTCGTCCTGATCAAGAGTATATACACTTTATGGGGCCGTCTTCTGCCTGTTACACACAAATGTCATTTGCACAAACTTAATAGACCCTTTTGTACTTTTTTAAAGTACAGGGTCTAAAAACTAAAAACTTTTGTACGACCGTCCTACCGCGGGAGCAAACCCACAACCATTCGATTTCAAGACCAATGCTCTACGCAGTAGGTTACAGAATCGTATGGAACCGTTGATGAAAATTATGCGTCACTACTTTCGTTCATAACTTATTTGTTTATTGTCCGATTTAGCTCAAGCTCGCACCAATTATTTTAAGCATTATAAGCTTTGTGACTTCAGTGACTTCAAAACTGTGAATGCTGTACGAGTGTGAAAAACATTTTTGCAAATTTGAGGGAGAGAGAGAGGAGATATTGGTCATCAGACACAAACTTCACCTGCCTATGCAATACACGAACCTAACAAAAAATGAATTAAGTCTCTAGCTCTTATAGTTTCCGAGATCTAGGTGTTCATACAGACAGACGGACAGACAGACAGGGCTATATCGACTCAGCTCGTCGTCCTGATCAAGAGTATATACACTTTATGAGGTCTGCACCCCTCCTTCTGCCTGTTACACACAAATGTCAATTGCACAAACTTAATAGACCCTTTTGTACTTTGTTAAAGTACAGGGTCTAAAAATTATTTTGTATGGAAATTCTATAATGATTTAATATACTGCGACTTATAAGATCTGTTGTAGACTACAAAAACATGTTCTTCGACTGAGCGCGAGCAAAATTTGTGTACGAGCAATTCAATCGGTCGCACTCAGACTTTTAACTCAAAGTCTGAGTGAAAAACACTTATTTTGAGACCGCACCATTCGGTTAACAGTTATTTGCAAGCTATGGTTGTAGTTCTTCCATCAATCCTAAGTCTCTAACAAAATCAAGTATATTAGTGAAACTGATAAGAACGGGTGTACTTTTTCATCCTGAAGTGTCTACTGGAAGTCAGAGTAGCATTAGCATTGGAATCGATAACTGTAGCTGTTTGTCCTGTTGTTCATATTTCCTCTTTTAGTTCTAAGAAGTCTTATTTAGTAAGAACGCTTACTACGTAAGTTGATCGTATTTGCTATGCTGAAACGGAGTCTTGTCGTTAAATCGGAAAGTATATTAAAATATATATTTACAAAGTTAAGGACAATTATTTCATTATGGTTTTCAAAAATTAATATGTTCCTTTCCCCTACTATAACTGGGGCAATATATTAAGCACACAACAGCCGAAATCACGCATGTCCAACTAGTTTGCAGACTGATTTTGCTGAAAGTTAGTTTCAATTTAGTTTAATATCTGTATGTTCGTTGGGAAAGTCTTTCAGGTCCGTCACGTAGCCTAACTTAAAGTCAAAAACTTTGCGATGCGTTTGCGAAAAGGGGAACCCCCAAACAGGAAACGGAAGCAGGCGAGGGCAAACACGTGTTTGGCAAAATCTTTGCAGCAACAATGTAAACACCCGTTCTGAAACGCACACGTACACACACACATACATACACACACCCACACCCCTGGCTTTGTGTTGCCATCATCTCATTGCATATGTAAACCCGCTTGTAAGCTGGCCAATTTTTTATGTATTTATGCATTTCTTGCTCTTATAAACCCCCTCCTTCGCCCACCGTCACTCTGTTCAGGAAATGCAGGGAAAGCAGCAACAACAACAAGCCGCGTTCAACTGCCACGCCCTGACGCCCTTAGTAGGTTAATCAAATGCAAGCAGAGAGGAAGAAAAAATTGCAATACGCGTGATTGCGATAGGCAAGCGGGGGCAGGGGAGAGTAGGCGGCTAGTTAGTGTACGCGGGTGTCAGAGCGTGTTGCCAAAGCTCGCTGTATGTGTCTGTGTGTGTGCGTGTGTGTGTATCCGCGCGCGTTATATATTAAAAATTTTCCAGCTGAGAAAAGATCCAACGAAACCAAGAAGAAAACGGAGAACCAGTAGCAACGGCAGCAACAGCAACAGCAGCAGCTGCATCAGCAGTAACAGAGGACAAGAGCCAACTGACAGCTGACGCTTGGAGACGTGGACGAGGGCGATGGGTTGGACAAGACATGCCTGAGGACATTGGACAGACAGTGCCTTGATTCATTTTTGCTTGATATGCAGCGAGTGTGGCTAACAAGCTGAAATTTTATACATAAATGCCATTGCAAACTATGCAAGTTGTAAGATTAATTAATATTATACACATACATACATTTCCCGAATGGCTAAAGATTTGCTAGTGGTTAATATAATCCAAGACAACTCAGCGCGTCTTTCTCCTCAATGCCAAACATTTTATCAAAAATATATTACGAACCATATCAGATGATTTGATCGAAACCAGAAAAACAGACGCACACACCCGACCTCAAATATTCTGTACTCTATACTCTCTATACTTTTGCGTTTATCAGAAGGAGAGAAGGTTATTTAAATACATATACATCTATTAAATAACTTTTGCGTTTATTAAAGCTCCATACGCAGATAAGATAAATCGTTTAGCTTGCTAAAAACTCCATTAATAAATGGGCGTTAAACAGAAATATATTTTTAGCTCACTTTCTTAGCAACCCCCGAACGGAGTTACAGGATCATTTGGCACCAATTTTGTTGTCCAGCCCTGGTTTTAGCAAGCAAATTAAATAGAATACAATTATTTTGATAAACTATCGGAATAATCAAAGGGAAAATCGGCAAATCAAAGTGTTTAAGCAAAACTCAGGTAATTAAAGTCAGTGTGCCCAGTTTATATTTTTTTTACCTTCTTATGGTCCCACGATGTTTTACAGTCGAAAGCTAACTAACTGACAATTTCGCAAACTAAGACGTTCAGGCCTATTTCCATTTACGAAATCGATCAACCGATTTACTTTTTGAAAAAAATAGGATTCCTAAAATTGATGTATCGTTTTCAAGAAATGAAAATGTTTATTGGTCTTAAACACGAAGCTAATCTATTTCGAAATGGACCAAATATGAAGCTAATATGCAGCGAGTGTGGCTAACAAGCTGAAATTTTATACATAAATGCCATTGCAAACTATGCAAGTTGTAAGATTAATTAATATTATACACATACATACATTTCCCGAATGGCTAAAGATTTGCTAGTGGTTAATATAATCCAAGACAACTCAGCGCGTCTTTCTCCTCAATGCCAAACATTTTATCAAAAATATATTACGAACCATATCAGATGATTTGATCGAAACCAGAAAAACAGACGCACACACCCGACCTCAAATATTCTGTACTCTATACTCTCTATACTTTTGCGTTTATCAGAAGGAGAGAAGGTTATTTAAATACATATACATCTATTAAATAACTTTTGCGTTTATTAAAGCTCCATACGCAGATAAGATAAATCGTTTAGCTTGCTAAAAACTCCATTAATAAATGGGCGTTAAACAGAAATATATTTTTAGCTCACTTTCTTAGCAACCCCCGAACGGAGTTACAGGATCATTTGGCACCAATTTTGTTGTCCAGCCCTGGTTTTAGCAAGCAAATTAAATAGAATACAATTATTTTGATAAACTATCGGAATAATCAAAGGGAAAATCGGCAAATCAAAGTGTTTAAGCAAAACTCAGGTAATTAAAGTCAGTGTGCCCAGTTTATATTTTTTTTACCTTCTTATGGTCCCACGATGTTTTACAGTCGAAAGCTAACTAACTGACAATTTCGCAAACTAAGACGTTCAGGCCTATTTCCATTTACGAAATCGATCAACCGATTTACTTTTTGAAAAAAATAGGATTCCTAAAATTGATGTATCGTTTTCAAGAAATGAAAATGTTTATTGGTCTTAAACACGAAGCTAATCTATTTCGAAATGGACCAAATATGAAGCTAATCGAAAACGTTGAATTGAAATTTGGAACCCCATTTTTTCAAAAAGTAAATCGATTGATAGAATTCGTAAATGGGAACAGGCCTGGTTATCTTCGTTCAGCACAGAGATTAACCGATGTTAACCCTGGAACGTCATCCTTATTTTTAGTACATTAACGTCATCCTTCGTCAATATGACTACGACCTATTTTATGTGAGTCTAAAATATGTCGTGAGCAAAATTAAATACCAAAATATATTTTTTAATTATATTTAAACATATTTCTTTCAATATTGTTTATCATTTTTGTAATTTTTTTTTAATCTTTAACTTAAAAAAATCATTTCACAGCTTTCCTTTTTTTGGCAAATAGCTCGTTTTCAACAAAAAACTACGTCATTTACATACAAAATATGACGACTTCTTTCGTAAAAATCAAATTATCAAATACTTAGGATGTGTCTAGTGCATTGTCCTACTTTGACTACCAACTATTAAGTTACTGGCAAGTACTACACGAAAAGGGGGACTAAAATAAACAGTATAAATAGTTTTAATTTCAAAAATAAAATCGCGCGTAGTCATTTTGACGAAGGATGACGTTGCAGGGTTAATAGTCTTTTTAGGATAAGTACTAGTTTGTAAAGATCACGATTAGCCCGTTGTCAAGATAGCGCACATGGATTAAGGTTAGACATATATGTGTTGGTGTTTATTTTAATGAACTTATAAATGTATTGAACAAATAATAATTATAATGTTGATTTCACCATCCGTGGTCTGTTGCGCTTCGCTTGCGCTTCTCTACTCGACGCTTTCTTATGATACTTATCGATAGACGTATCGACTGCTATCGCCTGCCACCACAATCAAGGCGCGTACGCTGGCGATTCGATAGTTCGCTCACAAGTTTAATATGGTGAACAGCAGCAAATATACCGAAGGGCAACTATTTATTTCAAATACAGACTAAGAAAATAATTGGTTCATTTTGTATAATTTCAATTCATACGAATTCGTAAATTAAGTGTATTTTTAACTAAGTCAAGTTTGAATTGATTGGAGAAGACTATAAGATGAGTGTAAAGATGGTTTAACTATCGGTTCAGTCAGTCGGTTCAGTTCATAAGTCAGGAGAATGCCACCGAAAATGTTCGTACACTAAATTATTAGTGATTTACTACACATTGAAACATAAACTTATTAATCGAGTTGTAGCGCACTCTTTTATGTAAATTTGCATATTCAATTGTAACTTTCCCCTTGTCTAATATGGCTGCAACAAAGAATTCAAGTCTAGACTTGAGTTTCCGCTTAGTGTCAACTGTTTTGACTTGTTCTGGAAAGGCAACAAAATAGTTATACACATTGCCAGACAATGTTCATGAGCGAGAGCTATTTGGCTTAATTTTTGACGCTTTATGCATATTATGAGCGACAGCTCCATGACTCCAGGTAGACGCTCAGGTGGAACTGAGCCAAAAAGCGATGCCAGCAGGTGACATAAAACAAGCCTTTTATGTGACATGCTGCTGCAGTTGGCGACACGCGAGACTCGAGTGGGGGCCCAGTCGGGGCGCAGCGTGGGGAATGCGGCAAGAATTCCAGGGGAGGGGTCTTAGTGGCATCCGTGAGGTAAATTCCGGAGGAGCTCAAACATCGCGTGCGAAATGTGGAATAGTAGTATAGGCAACAGTGCGATGATGGGAAGGAAGGAGGGCTCGGATTATTTGTTATTTCGTTTTGGAAATAATGGTAAAGTATGCAGCTGGATTAGCGGCATCAATGGACGGCATTTTGCTGAACAGGCCATCCGCCCGCGCTGTTGCCGCATTTCATTGTTTGTCATTTAACGATTGACAGTTAATGATAAAAAGAAGAAAAGAATATGAAACGAAACGAAACGAAGCGAAACAGAAAAAACATGGGAACTGAAAGCAAAACAAAAAGCATATCACACAAAGGACAAAAACAATAAGAGCGAAGAGACAAATGGAACTCCAACGGTTACTCCAACAACACTAACAACCTCATCAATAACAACAACAAGAATAACAATAACAACAACAACAACAACAATCAGATTAACAGCGAGACCAACTGACAATCGAAATGAAAATGTTAATGAGAGTCCCGGAAGAAAAAGGTGTCAACTGTTTAGCGCAAAAATTGCTTCCCATTGGCTCGTAACTTGAGATTTTTGTCCTGTTCCTTGTCCTATTCTGACAGTCCTTCCATACTGTCTCACTGTCTTGCAGGCTATTTATCATTATGACATTTACTTGGCTTTTGAGCTGATTTGCCTAGGGAGCTACCATCTGTGGCTGCTTGTGTCCCTAAGCTGTTAATCAAAGCTTCCACAATATCCGTTCTCTTTAAGAGCAAAGTTCAACTGGGGAATATTTGCTTGGCATAAATGAGGGATCTGTGCTTACATTTGGTATAAACTCGTTGGAAAGTGCAGTTGTATTTCCTGTCTTGTCAAATTGACTTAAAACTGGGATGATTCACAATTTTTGCCGCCTCATATTCAACCGACTGTTAAATGCCCTCTCTGCTCACATATGTATGTTAAACTCAACTAAATAATTATAAGTTCTATATCTTATTGAGGTACAAAGTGTCGTCTCTAGTGTCAGCAATCGTAGAGAGAGGAAGGTTCTTTGTGTCTGAACCAACTGGAAACTTCAAAGGAGATCTGTCAGATTGGCAGCCACGCCTGGTAATCATTTCACATTTACTCAATTACGCCCATAAATGTCAGAAGCCAGAGGACGGCGGGTTAGGCGATTGGAATGGCGATTGGGGTTGGGGGAGTACGTGGCGTCGTTAAAGGGGACAACCGGTTAAGCCAATTTATTAAATAAAAAACCATTTGTCACATTTTATTCAAGTTTTCAACGCCGGCTCGCTGCGCAGTGCGTGTCCTATTGTTATCTTTATGACATTTTTCGCAGCGTGAGCAATGAAAGAGAAACCCCAAAAGCCATAAGCCGAAACAGTGGCAAAGCAACTGACCAACCAGAGACTGGGGATACAGAGTAATTCGGGGGAGCGATACCCGAACTGAACAAAGGTCAGGCTGACATTTTTCTTCATTAATTTCACCTGGTCGACTGATAAAAAGCCAAAACGACGACAGCTACAGCGATGATCATAAAAGTAATATGTAATAACCAGATAATAACAATGACAAGGAACCTTTTCCGTTTGGCTATTTTTTCTTTTTTTGTTTTTTCTTTTTGTTTTTCGTGTTGTTCTTGTTTCATTTTTGACAGAGACAGATTTCAGCTGTTGTTAAGCAGCAAAATGGTCGACAGAATAAAAACAATACCTAGGTATAAGAGTCCCTAGTTCCTGTTTCGTAGACCGTTGTCCTTATATTACTTGTGTTCCACCGCAATTAGTTGATTGCCGGCTTAACTCAACTCCATCAAAGATTGTAAGTGCTTTCAATTTCATAGCTGTCCAATCTGTCCAACTCTCCATTCAGTCTTGGCTTAGTTTTCCTATTTCTCTCTTTCTTTCACTATTTCTCTCCCCCTCTTCACGGAAATTAAACTTGTCCAAAAAGTTTAAATGCCTTTCTTCCACTTTCCGTTGTTTGAGAATTTCGCTTGACTTTTGTTCTCAAGTTCCTACTCTTTCTCTATCTCCCTGTGCTTATTGCTCTATTTTCTACACAATTTTGTACATTTGGTTTGTGTGCTTAAAGCCTTTCTAAATTAATGCGCGTCTAGCAGATTAAGCGAGATATCAGAGCATTCCCACGATTTGATTCTTAGATCCTGTACTTTAAAAAGAACAATAGGGTTTATTTAGTTTTTGCATTTGATATTGATAATATGGTAAACCCCATGAAGTATATATACTCATGAGTAGAACTCTGTGTGGCTGTTCGTCTCTCCGCTTAGTTTAAAAACTCGGAAAGCTACAGTCGGATTCAACCGACAGTAGGAGACCCTGTACTTTCCTTCGCACACACGCTAACAAACACTCACACATGCACACATATCGTAAAGTCGCATGCAACCACACATACGCTCGCGCTGCTCCCCCCATACCAATTGCAGGGAATCGAATCTTGAATATCTCCGGTGTTTATTATCCGATTGAGCCACAATTCACAGCGCAGATAAAGATTATCATAAGATTATCGTATGCCAAAACACAAGTTTGTATCTTTAAAATTGTGGGCGTGGCAGTTTTTCGCGGTTTTTGGGGGAGGGGGGGGAGGTATCAAAAATTTAAAACAAACTTGATCTACCTACACTATAGGGGCATCTAACTGCCAAATATGATGTCTTTAGCTCTTACAGTTTCCGAGATCTAGGTGTTCATACGGACGGACAGACAGACGGACAGACGGACAGACAGACAGACAGACAGACGGTCATGGCTAGATCGACTCAGCTCGTCGTCCTGATCAAGAATATATATACTTTGTTGGGTCTGCCACGCCTCCTTCTGCCTGTTACATACATTTCGGACTTGCACAATCTTAATAGACCCTTTTGTACTTTTTTAAAGTACAGGGTCTAAAAACTATAACTGCTAACCTCTTCTTCTTTTTTTTCGTGTTTGCAAATCCGCGAAAATGTTCTCTTAACTGTAACAGCACCTACATTTATAAACTTGACTATGGTGTGCTCCATCTATGCTGTGAATTTCAGTCAAACCGAATACTAAACATAAGATATATTAGATATTTAAGCAAAATTAATGCTCGGTGTGTATGTATGTATTTATGATGCAAGTATTTGCTAGTGTGGGAGTTTATTATTGTATCAAATTGTGTGTAGAATTTTACGCCACGTCATCCGCAGCTGCTATCGACGCCTGAAGCAAAGCAATATACAGGGTCTCCTCCCATTGCCGGTTGCGTCTGACTGTTGCTTCCCGGGCTTAATAAATTATATACAACATTTTATAATGATAAGCTGTTGCGTATCAATGAAAATATTTTATATACGGTATTATATTTTTAAAGTTTTTATACGCTTGCGGTTGATGTTCAACATTCATCTACAGAAGCTGAGGCCTTAGGCTGATTGGGAACTTTTGTTTATTGGAAAATTTTTTATTTGACCACATTAATACATATTAGTTTTTGGAAAAACTAATAATTAACTAATGAACTCGAATTGTTTTGGGAACCTGAAAAGGAAATTGGACGATACTTTCAACATGAAAATAATGCTTCACCAATATAAACGAATATTTGCAACTTAAATAAATTCTACACGCCTGTTGACAGATTCTTTTTTTCTCGTGTATTACTATAGATACATTTAAATTCAATTATTACATGTTTGTTTAATATCAAATAACAAATTGTGCGCTTTTTTTTAATTTTACTGAGCCCACAATTGGCCTGTGGGCGTGTTTTAACTACGTAATATCTTTTCAAATTTGGAGAAATAAATTTAATACTTTAAATAAATGGAATTTTCTTTTTAGTCAGCTTCTCTACCAAATGAAGCATGTCAAGTCACTCATACGGCCCATTGCCTGCGTTTAAGTGAACTGGCCTTGACTTCAAATGCAAATACACATGTGTACAGCCGTCTCTTCGGTAGAGTGGGTAATTAAGATTTAAATGTTGTTGAAAGGCTTCTACTCCCAGTGTGTTCTACTTGACTTGAGTGCCTAAGCATCTGCTGAATCGTCAAGGTTACAAGCCTAGAGTATGCACTGAGTGCGCCTCAGCTATGCCCGAAATTATCTTGGGCTGTATTTAATTAAATCATTTTGTAAATACGCTGCTTCAATGAATAGAGGCAAAACATGTTCAACCATTAGATGTAATGCATACATGCATATATGTGAGTAATTTGGCCACATAATTTTTAACTGTCGGCGGTCTTTATACGAATTTATTAATAATAAAAATGATATTTAATATAGCCACGATGAAACCTTGCAAAAAAACTAGAAAGAATGTAATAATAGTAATAATAAATGAGCAGACAAACAGAAAATATTACAGCATTTCATGCATTTTTTATTATATTTGCAGAGCGCTAAGGGAGAGGGCGCTGCCTGCTAGCACAGCGCCTGCAGTTATGCAATGGGAAAATTTATTTTCCCACTCGGGCAAGGGCTGAGCAAATTGTTGCGCGTAAATATTTAACAGACAGAATCACAGAATCGCAAATGAAAGTAAAAGCGCAGACGAAACGCACTAACACAGAAGGAGAGGCGAAAAGCTAGAGACATAAACAAAAAGTGTATAAGCAAAATATGCAAGTGCCGACCAGCGCATAAACATTGGCAAAAGCGACACAAACAGCGAAAGAGAAACAAATTGAAAAATATCAGAAAAAGAAAAAAGTCAAACAAATATAAAATGAAAATTAAAATATTTCCGCTTACAGCGGATGCAGCGCTGAGCGCGACGGAACGGCGGCGCCGCGTAATGAAATTGCAACGGAAACATAAAATGCCGGAAATATGCTCATGGCTAATTGTTGCCGCTGCAGCAGCCTCTGCCTCTTGGCTAAGCCTCAGTCGGCTCACGCTGGCTGCGGCGCAGGAAAATGACGATAGTGATATGCATCAGCATCACATGGATCTATTGCATCATCAGCAGCAGCAACACCACACAGATTTCATCATAGGCGAGTCGGAAGAACGAGATCATATAGCACACCATTTGGGTGAGTTCTAATACAATAAATTGATCATATTGTTACTCGAAATTATATTGAAATTGTCAAATCGAACGGAGAGTAATTCCTGGGTTTATGATTTATTTGTGCGAGTAAAATATGTGAGTGGTATATATGTAGTTACTACTGTACAACAGTCGGATAAAAGAAGGATTAGAATTCTCACTTATGTGACCTCCAAGTTTTAATACTTGTACAATTTTGAAAACGAATTTTAGTTTATATTTGCCAATTTCTGCAATCCTCATTTAGTTTCCGTTACGACCTTAGCAGTTGATACAATATATGAGATACTATATATCTTATATCTCTGATACAAAATCTGTCTTTAGTCATTGTAAATGACATATATTCAAAGGAAGAAACCTTTCTTAAATGAAGAAAAGGTATATGAATAAATGGTACAAGTCCACTATTGAAAAATAATGTAATTGATTTCGGTAATTGAAATAATAATTTAACTAAAATCTAAAGCAATGATCTACGAATGAATTCTTTATAATTGTATATCAAATTAAATTCAGAGGGTAAACTCGACAACTGCAGTTTCTAGTGTTCCTTATAAGTATATGACCTGTCAATCCGCTTAGCTTCGATTCTTCGGTAGAGCGTTATACTGAAATGGAGAAGGACCGACGAAAAACTCAGGAGTATGATAAAAAGACGGGAAGTGCAAGGGTTGTCACGCTCTATTTGATTTGGAGTTTGCTTAGCTTAGCACAAGGTCAACTTGGCGCGGTTGCCAAGTGCCAGGAAAGTTTTGAGTGTGGTTTGGGTACACTGGCCCCCGCCCTATGCTGGCAGACCCCTCTCGGGCCATTTGGTTTGTCACTTGAGCGGAATTATGTGACTGGCAGTCTGGCAGTGTGGCAGTGCAAAAGGCCGAAAAACCAGTTTGGATCATTGCACACTGAGGACAGTTGAGAGCACGTGCTTGGTTAGCTTTAGTAGCTGTTTAAGTTGGCCCCAGACTTAAGCCCTTCCCCGGTTTCGAGTTTCCCATCTCCCCACTTGCGAGCATAATTAAGGCGCCCACATGCCGTATGCGTATTCACATTCGTATTGTGGCTGACATTTACTTGCTTGGCCAGACCAAATATGTCCACACACATACAATACAGTGGCCGTCCTGAAGCCACCCTACCGAAGCGTGTGCTTGTGGCCACTTAAGTTTTCTTTGTCCCTGACTTGTGGACCGCCGCTGTTGCTCCTGTGGCCTGTTGTTCAACAAGTGGACAACAGTTGACATTGTTCAACAACGTTGAACTGCTCAAAATCCCACAATATATATGACACTCTGTGTCTGCTTGTGCTCTTTCTGTCTCCATTTCTCTGTGTGTATAAGAGCATCTACTTAACTTGTCCGACGTAAACTGATTGACACTCTGATTGATGGCGCTTTGGGTCGTGTTAGGCGACCATTTTGTGTTTATGACTTGACATGCCGCCCAACTTTCAGTGTAAAGCATTGGGAATTTAAAGGAAAATGTTCCAGAATCTGCTGCAAAGTGAAGCACAACATACTTTTAAACTATGAATGAGTGAAGTATGTCTGTGTGAAGAATGAAAGCGGAACACCATAAATAAATCAAAAGGGTTTAAGTTTGTAACAGATTTAAAATATCTTGTATTAATACTGATAATGGGAATGGGTCTAGCAATGCCGTCACAGGGCCCTATCGATTGCAGACAAAAGCTATCGGTTACTCAGAGTGGCGATATATCGGTAAACGAGAAACGACGATACACACTTCGAGACGACGATGAAAAGACGTGCTAAAGACAACGACGACTCGTAATTGAAGAAAGATTAAATATAATGCTTAAGTATTCAGTATAACACAATAATACAAATACATTTAAGTGGGATACATATACTTATTTTATTAATCATTGATAACATTATCTTAAATTTTTATAAACTCTTGACGCTAACTACAAGATCTAAAGTGACCAATATTGATTTAATAATAAACGTCGTTAAAACTGGCGGTAAAAGCAAAAATATTCATGTAAAATAGAACAAATACAGTTAATTCATGTGATATTGTTTTAACGAAAACGTACATATTAAATTAATTTTAATCACATACTCGTAGATTTTCTCAAATTAACTTTTCCCACGCTGTCAAATTAAATTTGTTTCTTTGATTTCGCTCAACCGTTTTTGATGTTCATTTTGCAATGACTTTTCCTCTACCCACTTGCCACGCCTCTCCACACAGTGAGCACGTACAACCACATATATATTCCCAGCGCACCTGCCCCTGCCTCTGCCCTTAACCTTCCTTGCTGCAATTGTTTGACAATTTTTCAACAATTTCCCAGCTGACTGCAAAAATGCTGCCGTCCTTCCCTGTTACTCTATGCCTTTCTCTCTGCTTTCCACACGGTTTTTCATTTTACAATGTGTATGAGTGTGTGTGTGTGGATGCGTGTGTTGGTGTGCATCTTTCACACGCTTTTGCGTTTTACTGCTAAAAGTATGCAACACTTTTTTGTGTGCCTTACATTGTTTAGCGCCTCGCTTGGGCTACCGGGGCGGATGAGCAACGAGCTGCAGGAAAACAAAAAGCAGAAAAAGTACGGCAATCACGGCTCGTGTTGGGCTTTTAGGCTATGTTGCTGCTTTTGCTTTTGTTGTTGTTTTGTTTTTGTCGACTTTGTTTTTGTTTTTTGCTATTGCTGTAATTTGTATTTTTGTTGCTCTTCTGTTCGTTGTTTTTGTTCTTCGTTTCTGGCGTTGCTGTTGCGCTTTTCGACTTGCCTCTTGGCGAATGTTTGTTTTTAACATCATTTCACGATGGCTTCGTTTGTTACGTTGTCTCGTTTGAAGTCGCCTTTGTAGTTTACTTTTACACAAATTTAATTTAACACAGCTACAGCACTTGAAGCTTCAAGCCTCAAGCCTCAAGCCACTTTGCATTTGACCTATGCCCAGGGCTGTTGCCACATGAAACATCCCACATGACTTGTACCTTGTCATATGCCACGGGCTGAAGCTGAAGTCTTTGAGTTTGGAATGGAAACCTGAAAACAAAATAAATGTGTGACGCCACGCACAAACAACTCAATTACCAGAAACTCCTTGGCAAGGCTCAGTGCAATTTTAGTAGCAGTTCTACTTAGTTGCGTTTAATATATACGACTCAAAATATACACTGAGCGCTTTTCTTTACCTATTCGAAATAAAGAAAACATATTTAAAAACATGTATTTCACTTCAATAGTTGAGCAAAAAGTAAGATTAATTATTATAACGATTGCAAAAAATGTGCTAAAGCTATAACGAGTTTATGAGCAGGGATTGGACACGTTTCTTTCAGTGTGCCCATAAATAATGACCACAAAAGTTAACTAGCCAATAACTGGCAACTTGCAACTTGCAGTCTGAGTTTTGGCATAAAGTTGAAACGTGAACTACACACACCAGTAGTTTTTTCGCTCTCCCTAACTGTATTTCTTCAACTTTCTTTCCTTCTGGATTTCTACTTTTCACAATCTCTGACCACGTACGCATCAGCTTCAAGTTTCACCATCATTGCAACCACTGCAAGTTTGCCCACCAACTCGGATGCACTTCCTTGCTCCCGCTCAAAGAAAGAGTTATTTACTATAAAGGTGCTTGATGGACTGTGATAAGCTGGATGTGAACTGCCATCTGATCCGAGTTATTATCAAGAATCGAGTTAGCAACTAAATACTCAGTGTATTTCTGGGCTAAAAGACCTTCATTTCGAAAAGTGTGGACTTCCTTCAAACTGCGGGATTCAACAACTTTATTAATTCTAATTATTACTTATATTAAATTTTATATGTGCAATGTATTTTGCAAGATAAATGTGGATTTTGGGTGAGAATCTTTTCATTTATCTCGCAAAGTTTCTTTATTCATTTTTCATCCGTACGGTTTAAAAAGCAACGAATAAATTCGAGTCGCTATCGCAGCATTTTGGATGCTTTGTAAAAATTAGTCCTAATTGCAATCATTAGCAAACATAAACAAATAGTCGACAAATTCGTGCTTGAACTTTAAGGCAGTTGTTGACACCAAGCATATTTTCCACAAGGTCTCAGCCGTATCCGTATCCGTATCCGGACGATAAGCTATCGGGGTATCAGGCCTGAAGCCACTGCTGTTGTTGCTGAGATGCCCGTCGGGGTCTGTCTACAACTCGGGCTAATAAATCATTGAGACCTGACACGAAAATTGGCTTAAATGCGTTAGCATTATGGCCAAAATCAACAGCAGACGACGTCCAGGCGGCGACGTACCAGGATGAACCAGCGGCTCCTAGGCTAAAGCGCGAAGCAATCCAATGAGATGAGACGCAAATTCCGTCTCTCGCCGCGTCTATCCGCCTGTCTGTGTGTTTGTCTGTTTGTCTGTCGCAGCAGGTGCGCCGCTTCTCAAAGCAGGATACGTAAATTAAAACACTCGTGTACTTGGAGCAAAAACAAAGAGAAAGGCGACGTGGGAACTCGACAGTTATGCCAGCAGCAGCTACAGTTTTTCTTAGTGAGCTTTATTGTTTTTATTGCATAATTTCTATCTGCTTCTACTTGCTTTATTTTTGGCCCGTAACATTTATTTTCATTTAGCATTGTTGTGCTTTCGACTACGCCTCCGATATGTTGTTGAAGTGCCCCAAGAGTCGCCCCGTTACAGCTATCTCTCATTTTCTTATGCCGGAAAATTTTAAGCATATTTCTTGGCGCGGTTCGACTGCTCGCCCTGCCGCAAGTGAAATAGCATAATAAATAAATCTACTTTGAATTAGCGCCATTTACTTTACATTTATTTCTGCCGCCATGCAATTTATAGCGCATAGCGTCTCAAGAAAAGATTTTTCGCCTTCCTTCAGTTTTTCCTTCCGCCTGCTTCTTGTTGTTCTTGTTGGCGCGTGCTTTTTGGCTAATGAAGTTTTAAGGTTGGGCCTAAAAAAGACGAAGCAAGAGGACAAGAGAGCGGAGAGCAAGACGGACTTTTAGATAGAGAGTGGAGAGTATTGTGGTTTGCCCCAAAACCAAAGAGAAAAGGTGAGTGCAATCAAGTGGCAAAGTATGTTCCTGAGCATTTTGAGGGGTTAATGATAAGGAAATGAAACATGGGTTGTTGGACTTAAAATGATATTTGGCTAGGCATTTGGGCTTATTTTCAATTCATACACTAGGCTGAAATTGTCACTGAATTATTAAAAGCTTACTCTTACAGACAAGCATATATATTTTTTCAGCTATTATATACTTAAATCATTTCTGTTCATGTACAATCAAATTGTTCGGATTGCTTAAGCTTAACTTCTATAGATTCGACTGACCAATGCGTTACCCGACAGCATAATACTCTGAGACTTGTGGGCAACTCCATGAAGTTACCTGACCCAAGCAGGAGTGGACAGACGGCGTACATAGGGAGTCGAACTTGAGACAATCCGCGAATGGGCTCAGGACTGGCGTCAATGAACCACGAATATAAGAATTACTTAACTAGCGTTTATGTTAAATTGATGACAGCATTACAATTGGGCAAACACAAATACCTATAACAACATTTACTACTATTCAAATTTGCTAGATCAGATCCTTGTCAGCTAGAGTAATACATCAACGTACTCGCTCAATATTAAATAAGATATTATTGTACCGAAATCAGAAACTAACATAATACAGAAATTTTCTGATCCAGTGAAAAATAAGATTAAAATGGGATTACATGTTTATTTTCATGAAATTGTTTAAAAATTGCATAATTTTCGTGTTATTATCACACTGAAATCCATCTCTTCTAAGGTTAAGTATATCACATTAAAATATCACATTTCCCATCCACTTTCCCACGACAAATTGTCACTTGCTTGCCGCAGAAAAACTGTGCGATTGCTATTGATTTTTAGCAGCAAACACTTTGCGGCCACCTTGGCATATATTTTGCCTAGTATTTTCTGCATGAAGGAAAAGAAAATATAAGAAAAAGCAAGGAATAGCAAATGAAATGAAGTTATTTATAAGCGCAAAGGCCTTGGACTTTAACCGGTGCGTGCAGACAGACTGTCAATAGAGTAAATGAATTGGAATTCGGCATTGCCAAAGAAGAGGGACGAGAGAGAAAGACCAAAGTAGGGAGGGAGGGGAAGCATAAGAAAATGTAAAAGCTACATTCCAAAAGAGAAAAATAAGAAAAGCCAGACAGCCGACAGCCGACAGCCGACTTAAGGGGAAAAGGAGGTGGTAAATGTAACAAATTTTCAATTAATTCTCGTGCTCAGCACTTGAGCACTGTTTGCATTTTAATAAACGCCAAACACATGCTAACTGCCACTAGCATAAGAGCAATGCTAGTCGAAGTAGTGGGTGTACTGAAGGGGTTCTCGGGGTTGGGCGAATTTTCACTGTGACTTTGTGCAAATGTCACAGCTGCTATGGGTCGACAAATACATTTTGTGGTTGTTGCAGCAACGAACAGAAATATGCAATAAATTCGATTTCATATAAGGGTGTAAAATTTAGGGCCTGAAGTGTTCAGAGCATATACTGAAAAAAAGTCGTCGGAATTATTTGCTGTCTAAGTTTTTGAGTTTCATTGCTAGCGATCAATTGGAACCAAATGGGACCAATGAGGTTACTGGGTTTCCCACGTGATCAGTGTTCTCTATTTATACCCCTTTCTTTGATCTTCACTAATCTATTTACTAATGATACGAAGCAGGACAGAATATTTCTGACTATTCTTAGAATAGTTACTTGTTCTTATTAGAATTTTCAATTGATTTGGTCTATGTGGGGCAAGTGCTAAGTGCGTATATACCGATTATCCTAGCTTGCATCAACTCCATTATATTTCTCCCAGTGCTAATATCAAATGCAGTAAACTGAAGTTAGGCAACAACTTTTCGCTCGACTTGGCAGCCACCTCAGCCTCCTGTTTTGAAATATTTTGTGTTGCATTGTTGCGGATCCACTCGAACTTGCAACCCAAACCTCACATCTTCAACTAACTGTACTTCGCCTTTGCTGTCATATTGCTGTTGCTGTTGCTATGCCTTCTTGCTTGTGGCTCATGTGAAGGCATAGTAAACGCATTCAAAGGGCCACAAATATTCCCGACAAATGTTACGTGCCTCCGCAACCAGATTGAACTTGAGGCAACCCAGCCCATTCCAATACATCTCAAACCACAAAAAAAAAAGAGTGTTGCGAAAAGTTCTTAAAAAAGTTATTTTTACGGTATCTTAAACATGCTTTTCCTTGGTTGCAGTGACGTGATTTGCAGGCAATTCGATGTGTCCTTGGAAATGGGTATGGTTGTACAACTAGTAGAAGGAAAGCAATAGAGAAACATAGAAAATATAGATAGCAGTTTTACAATTCGACATGTAAACAGATTGAGGACTGTTAAGAGCAATTAATATGTCATAGAATAGGATAAGTTTTAATGTGTAGACACCCTTTGATTTAAATTGCAACGGAATCTTTAATCGACAGAGTTTATCTTGAGATCTTCTCCTATATTTCTATCGATTAATGCTTGAAGCTGGTCCATTCGTTGTAGCCCCAAGAAGTGGTTTAATTTTGTGGAACTTTTTAATACTTTTTTTTTTTTTTTTTTTTTTTTTGTGAATGTACACTTGATTTATTTTAAATCTTTTTAAATCTTATTAACTAGTGTACTGCTACCAAGAGTGGCAGCTTAAGCTAATTGTATATTAAATGTACAAGAAGAATAGTTCACAGCAGAGTGATACATATGTAAGTAACTTAACAGACTAAAGTTTAATTATAAATCTTAAAATAACAATATATTACAAAATTTAAAGAAAATATTTACAAAAGGAATCTTGTCGAAAGATCCAGAGGATGGCACTTTTTCAGTCTTCTCTTTCTGGGCCTTCTAGTTAGCCGTTTGGCAAGCGCATTCGGGTGTCGACCAAGACGATCCAAGTAACTAGCTGCGTGTGATTGGATTTCATCTCCAATCTTGGGAACACTTAGATCCCGTTCTATATCCCTAGTACGCATGTACCAAGGAGCATCACATATTTTCCTCAGTATTTTTGACTGGGCAACTCTTATTTTGTTTAAATTGGTTTTGGCTGCCATTCCGTAAATTTGTAGAGCATATTTCCATATAGGGCTGAGGATATTTTAATACTTTGAAATCTATTAGTTATCTATTGTAAACATATTGAAAAGATGCTTAAATCAAAATATAGCATAATTTGTAATGCTACATAGATGAAAATTATGCAACGGTTCAATCGTTTTAGAATTCGTTTCTTTAGTACATATTAAGCCAATTTTAACAAGTACTGCAACATAATCCTCTATGTAAGGTATGGGCGGTAGCTAAAGATTTGATACTGGGATCACATCCAGCCTCAGCATTAGTTGGGTTTTCTTTATCATCGTCTGTCAGAAGAATTCTAGAACACTCATGTTTAATTTTTATTAATTTTTACAGTGCTTCAATAGTTTGGTTATAGTTTGAACTGTTCTTATCAATTGAGATTTGATCTTATAATTTGTAATTGACAACTAAACACTTACTGCTGATGATTATTGGATTTACAATCAGAGAAATTGGCTAATGGTCCTTATATCCCATTAGAATTCTCGACAAATTAGCTCTATGCAAAAAGCTTTGAGTTAACCGCATTAAAAGTTAAATAATTTCGCTTTATCACTACATAAAATGGCTAGCACTACCCGCGTTCAATTGATTGCTTAAATCAACCACTCCTCAATCAATTGGAAATTCTAAACAGAGAGGCATAACCGTAAATCCATTTACCCATTTGACTGAGTTTAGTAAATATTTTATGATGCGTGCACTGCATTGCATTACCTGTCGGGGGAATAAGTATACCCTGGCCCCCTTGCACCGCTTGCACCCTTTTGCTATCACATTGAGAGTTCATTATTGATTTCCGAGCTTTGTGGCAGCTTCACTCGCAGCTGCTACTCCTCTACAAAAAGTCAAATTGCGCATTTTGTGCAACTTCATTTTGTGGTTTTGTGAAAATTACAAGCTGCTCGTAAAGAAGGCGTTCAACAAATGTGCTAAAATATTGAAAAAAGTGCACACACTGCCAGCCTGGGGTATACCCACACAACCTAAGCTTCCATTACTCTCTGTGGGCGCGGTGTGTGCGTATTGTGTGTGGCTTTTGGTTGTTTGGGCAATGCTGCAAAGCTGTGAAAGCAGTTTATCTGTTCATCTATATGCACTGAAAGAAAAACTGTATATGCAACCTATTTCATAAAAGCCTTAACTACAACAAGAACAGTCCTTCTGTATCAGTATCACTTTTTATTTTACATCTAATTATCTGATGATATTTATTGCGACAAATATTGCACTACTGATATTTTATGTGAATACATAATAATAATAATATCGCGGAGAATAAAAGATATTGTTGACGATGTCATTAATTTTATTCTCTTAAGAAAGGAAATTATTGTAAAATTGTTTAAAATAATTTATAATGTTGTTTAAAATTTAAACATGTGTTTTTAGACCATGTACTTTAAAAAAGGACAAAAGGGTCTATTAAGTTGGTAGAAATGGCATTTGTGTGTAACAGGTGTCCGTCTGTCTGTCTGTCCGTCCGTCTGTATGAACATCGAGATCTCGGAAACCAGAATTTATGTTTCTAATTTGATATCTCATCCGCCTCCCCCATAAATTTGAAAAATGTATTTTGCATATACAGTTTTAGAGTCACTATCTTCCTTAAAGCTTTAGATGCTTTGAATGTGCGATTGGTGCGATTTGGAGCCCAATCGGATAATAAACACCGGAGATATTGGACAATCAATGTTCTGTACTAGGCATTTGGCTTGGGGAGGGGGAAAACCGCAGTGTACTCGTCCAGCAGAGCGTATGCGTGATTTTTGTTTGTGAATATGAATTTCAGTTTGTATGCGAGTATATATAAGTGTATGTATAAATGCATGTGTATGTGTATGTGAGTATGATGCTATTTTCGACGCCCAGGGCAAATCAAAGTACAGGGTCTCCTACTGTCGGTTGCGAACGACTGTAGCTTTCCCGAATGTTTATTATAGTATATGTAAAATAAACTCATTTCCTTCTTTTCTATGTTTCGGTGTATTTGTTGGGCTCAACGCTCACAACGTATTGGATTTCCCAATTGGGCTGAAATTAACTACGTTACATTGGTAAATGCAACCATCTAACATTCTTTGCCATTTTACTCTATTTCAACTCTTGCCATGGCTCTCATTTCGTCAAATGAAATAGCGGAAATGCAAAATCAAGAGGAACTGCTAGAGGACATACGCGAGGACACGGCCGTCAATGCCATACCAGAGAAAGGTAAGACTACAATTTTCCTTTCACCTTCTTTTTCCTCGCTCTTCCCAACTTCATTACAATCCTATTTCCATTTACCTCCATGTAGTAACTTGCTTATCATTACGAAAGGAGTCAACTATTTCAGCAAATTTGTAGCTACTGCGCTTCAAATAACTTTGTAACAGAATAAAATAAAATGCTTTAAATTAGGAATACATTTAAAGTTAAAATCGTATTTAAATTAACATGTTAAAATGTCTGTTTGATTTAATGGCTAAAGAAATAAGGAGTAGATTATTTTATAGAAAGTCCTTTTACTAAGTAAAATTAAGTCTAAAACTAGATTTACAAATTTTAAACATTTCGGTTTTTAGAATGAAAACTTTTCATCTTAATAATAATTTTATATTTTCAATATATACATTTTGTTATTCATTGCAAATGCTCATATCCTAAGATAGAACTTAGGTTATTTCTCTGTTTCTTCAAGCTTAGAGCATTCAGCCTTCGTTGCGATCTGAATACACTCCTTCACCTCTTCACCTTTTTCGTATTCGTGTTCGTATCGTTTTACTTATCCCCAGCGTCACGTGCTCATTTCTTACCTCTTACCCCTTCCTCACCCTTAGCGAGGCACCTTAAGTCAGTCGGAGTACGCTTTGAGTCAGTGTCTGTCTCCTGTGCCATACTTGTTAATGTTGTTGTTGCTGTTGTCACAGCATTTTTTCCCGCTTTTAAATTTTATTTATTGTAAATTGTATTTGAAACGTGCTGAGGTTCCATTTCAGCCTGCTCCCGTCCCAAAAAATGAAACACTCGCTAAAGCTGCCCTTGGCGTGAGTGTGCTGCCATGTGTGTGTATTCGTGTGTGTGTGTGAGAGTGTGTGTGTGTCGTGCAACTTAATAGAGTTGTTTAGCATTTAAATAGCGCCATTTGCCGTCTGCTCATGTTGTTGTTGCTGCGCTTATTAAGTTGAAATGCCGCGTCGAGTTGAGTGAGTTGAGACGACTCGAGTTGACTTAATAAAGTGAGCTTAAAGTTGAATTTAGTCGCAAGAAGGAAATGCGACTAGTGGGCTTAGGCAGGAGGCGCCTCATCATGTGCTAGTGAGAAGATATATGCTAGGGCCCTAAAAGGCACTCAGTGATAAGCCAAAGTGCTGGCATAATTGTATTTTATAATAGAAATAAAAACTCCTATGATATGGGTAACTGAATGAATAAAGTAGTAGACTGAGTGATAATATATAATGTTTATTCGACGAGTGTGCAATTCATAAGACTGCATTCGCGTTTAAACTCTGGTTGATTGGACTCAAATGACGGTATCTATTATATACGATTCAAAATGTGACATTTGTAATTTCCTAGTTCAAGCTGTTCATACAGACAGCCGATCGACTCACGACTATAACTCCTTGGTTATATGGTAACGTTTGGTAGGAAAACCTTTTATTTACTGATACTGAAACGATTTCCGTTTTAAGGAAACTTTAATGAAATTCCATTAGGAAGAGCTACAGAGAGTAGAACACGTCCCGTGTGGGATGCAAAGGATCTATCCAAATGTGTTTTCTTATATTGTCTTAAGCTCTCCCCGTTACCCCTTTTACGTTTTTAGTAGAGGGAGGTACCGAAGAGTGTACTCATATCGCAAGAGGTCAAGTTACGAGTATTCTTGTAATATAATAAGTCTATTGGCGTATCATAAGTAGATTACTTGCCTTCAAAGTACAGAACAATATGTAATCTGCCCGATGACAATAACAAATTTGCACATAATCCTAGGCCCTTCACTTGTCTAACCAAAACACAGTTTAGCTGCGTTAAGCCACTTCAAAACCCACAAACAATTTGCAGAAGAACAACAACGACAACTTGTTGGGGAAGGGAGGGCAGCTCAAAAACGATTTGCTTTATTTGCAAATATATCATAAACATTATGTTAAGTACACAAAGGCGCAAAGGGATATGCATAAGGATGTGCAATAAATCCACTCGAAAGACACCAAGACATATGCACATTAAATCCTAATTTCATGTGCCCATAAATCCCCACTAAACAATCACACCCAGAACTCTCGCTCCGTCTCCGAAATGATG
Source organism: Liodrosophila aerea (assembly GCA_035045005.1). NCBI lineage: Eukaryota > Metazoa > Arthropoda > Insecta > Diptera > Drosophilidae > Liodrosophila > Liodrosophila aerea. Next base: position 85,299 of record JAWNNL010000732.1, read on the forward strand.
TGCCACATAGCAACAACAACATCAACAACAACAACAACGACGACGGGCACAAATATGTTACGAATTTGGCGAATTTGCACATATTTACACACGAACGCGCCGAAAAGTATGCCATAAAAATACACGCAATGCTCAGAGCGGGGAGCGAAACAGACGGGCAGATATCAATATACATAGAGCGGAGCCGAAATCAAATGAGTCGGCAAAAGGCAACAGAAACAGCCAAACGACAAGCGACAAACGACAAACAGAGTACAAGAAGAGGATACAGCAAAAAAGATTAAACCTGCGGCACATGGAGGGGAGGGCATGCCGGGCGCAGTCTGCGGCAAATTTTTATTGACGCGTCGGCTGCCTTGGTGTAATCGAGCTTATTAAGCCAGGCCCAAACGATAGAAGGCGCAGAAGAGCTGCTGTCAGTGTGCTCTTGGTCGCCTTTATCATATTTTGGCATTATTATCTAGTAAAGTATGTTTAAGTGCGCACAAACACAATTAATGGAGAGCTGAAGCAGGCGCACAGATGCTCTAATGATATGTACATACATACTATACTACTATACTTATACACCTAAATCAATTGAGTTACGATTTAATTAAAGTCAAATATGATTTTCTTCAAGTATTTCAATTGTTTCAATTTTAAATAGCTATAAATAATGAAATACGCATTGACAACAAGAGAGTCTGAAAAGAACCAGTCCATTATATTTTTATTGCCTCAAATCAAGAACAATTTCCTAAACGCTTTAATAGGTCCAACCTCTGATTTACTCCTGAAGTCCTTTCATCTCATAATATTAGAAAAATATGTGCCTCATCCCTCTAAGATTTTCATTGAGCCTTTGAAACAGAAGCACTAATTCTGAAATTTACGTTAAGTGGAATATGTAATAAGGAATTGAAATGAATTTTTATAATTACACGTCTAATTTTCTATTTAACAATGTAAATTAATTTCCAGCTTAAGCAGGCACTTTTATACTTTTAAAATGAATTAAACGAAGAGTATATACTAATACAAACGCATGATATTAAAGTTGTGCATTAGATGATTCAAGTGACGTAAAGATTACATACGATGTTCAATGAAAACCATTACGTTTCTTGAACTTAGTATTATTATCTAGCAATTAGCAGTGCTGCCTCTCGTAGGGAGAGTGTATGTTGTAATAAGCCGTGTTGAACGTGAGGCTTAGACAAAGATTAGGGGACAATCGGCAGCATGACAACATATACACACATAGTCAAAGACACACACACAGTTTGTTGTTCTAGTGCCCACTTCGCGCTGTTTTACCCCGTTTGTGAGGGACAGACAGACATCAATACACATCAAAAACAGTACACTCTCTCTCTGTGTCTCTTCCCCTTCTCTGGCAGTTGCCGCCATCTTCTGCTCTTTGCTTATCACATTGTTTACGCATTTTGAGTACAAGATTGTTATGTGTTGATTTGCTTTAACTGACGCGTGCCCCGCATATAAGAAAAGCGTTCCCCAGTCGACGGTTTTTGTTTATTTTTTATTTCTTTATTTTTATTTTTTTACTTTGTGTTTTCATTTCACTGTGCGTAACGTCAACTTTGTTGAGGTCTGCCTGGCATGTCAACGACACACACACTTACATACACATACGCGCTCACACTCGCTGTCGAGAGCGACAAGTATTAAAGGCCCCACTCAAACGCCAACCACTAATCTCTGCATACTTGCGGGCGCGCCTAAAAGTCAACCCGAGCGCATTGTGCGCTTCGCTGGGCATTTCGAGATGGGGCTGGGGTTGGAGCATTGATTGACTCTGGTTGTGTTGGAAGAACCGGTTCAACTTGGGTACACACTCAAAAGGGGAATATGGGCGCATAGGGAACTACAAGAAGAACTGAGCTCATCTCGCACCAGATTTGTTATTCCAGACGCAGTATAAATAGTTTAGAAATTGTTTGCAATTAAACTGAAAGATTAAGGAATTCGAATATTGTAATATAATATGAGCTTACTAACATTATGAATTTAATAAACACTTGTATCACATGGTTATTTAAATATTTGCATTGTTGTTGTGGTTGTTGCTAGTCGCATTATCTAAGAATTGGGGCTCTTAGCTTGCGTCTTACTTTAAAGTTAAGCTCCCCTATTCTAAGATAAGTTTGACTTATTGACCTACCTAGCTATTAAGTTTATTGAAATCGGTATTTAGTTACGTATTTTGCCAGTCCAATCAAATTTAAGGTACATACAGAGGTTTCAATATTCAACTCGACCAAGAAACATTCTGATATGTACCTTGTTTTAGATTAGACCTCGAAATGCTTGGTAATTTTACTTTATTGAATTTATCTTTGCTCGCCTTGCAGATCTTCCGAAATTTGGTGAGCTGCTTCAGAATGTAACGGTACCTGTGAGCCGGGAGGCTGTGCTTCAGTGCGTTGTCGACAACCTGCAAACATATAAGGTAAGGAAAAGCCTTGGGATTGGGCTGGGATGGGGTTGGGATTGGGGTTCGCGTGACACCTGCTGAGACAGACTGGTGTGGTGATAGTTTGCCAATCTGCGGAACAATTAGAGCGACAACACCTGGCAAAAATGGCCAAGTAGCAGGCCAGGTGGCACTCCCAATGGATATACGGCTCGCGGCATTGTCAGTCCAAGCAGTTTACACTTCATCAAATAAAACGTGGCATAGTTTTAGGCGCCACTCCCAAAAACCCTTTTCACTTCAAATGTGTGCGTGTGTGAGTGTGCGAGTGTGCTACCGTGTAGGTTTGTTGTGCGTGCACACTCGTTAAACGCATAATGCGTACGCCATTTGGGCTGACCCTTTTTTTGGCCTGGAAGAGTTTGCCCCTCAACTTCCTCAGGGCCTCAACACGTTTCTGGCCCCTTGGGCGTCACTTTGATTTCGTGACCCGCTGGGGAAAAAGAACTGGTCCTGCAATGAATTGCTAAAATGAAAACGAAAATAGCAAACTGCTGGCCACAAATTTTTGTTAGTCAGCTTTTAGTCTCCCTTTTAGGCTGGCAAAAGGTAAATGGAGCCGAGTGAAAGCGCACGCAAACAAATTGATAATCTTTGGGGCTCGTTCTGGTGCTCGTGCTGGTCCTTGATGATGATATCGTTGGCCAACGTCCAAAGGGTAAATGGTGTATGGTGAATGGTGAATGGTAAACGGTAAATGTGTTTTTATTATGTTCACTGATAATTCTGAATAATGTTAACTCGCATTGTCTGTTGCATTTTGAGCGCACAAATTGAAAGCTAGTGAATTGATGTCTCCCATTTAAGAAATAATGTGAAAGTAGACACCAATATCTCTACCTTATAACTTGCACGCTCAGGATCTGTAGGACGGGGGGATTTCGTTGAATTGATTGCGTTTTATGTTGCAATTAAAATACAAATAGATTAGATTCATTTTCCGCTTTTCCATTATTGAGTCGTTAATATTTTATGCCGAGTTGAAAGTACGCCGGATTGTATCGTATTGTATTACAATTATCAAACTATGCAATAAGGAATACTCAGAACTTGGCACAATTAAAGCAAGTTTAAAGATAGTATCTTAGACTTTTTTTAAATAGTAAATGTGGGTCAGATCGAACTACCGCAGCGTGACCGACTTGGATACCTGCTTAAAATGTCGCGCAGTTTTGCACCTTGGTTTAAATTGTTGGCCGCCTTTTAGGCGACATTTTCGGTGTCTTTGGGCCTTGGCTAATAAATGAGCTGATGCCACGCTAGCTCGGCATTAATATATGTAGCAAAATCGTTGAACGTTTTAGTTTTACAATTTCAGCATTTACCATTTACTCATAAGAAAACTGTGAGCTTACTAAAACAGAGTTTAGCCTTCCTTCGCTTCTTTACTAAAATATAATATTTCCGCTTGCATTGTTGTAGATTGCGTGGCTACGTGTCGATACCCAGACCATTTTAACGATACAAAATCACGTCATAACAAAAAATCATCGCATGAGCATTACTCACGCCGAGAAACGTGCTTGGATACTACGTATACGTGATGTCAAGGAATCGGACAAGGGATGGTAATGTTCCAAAAACTACAAAAATGTTTCTACAAATATTTGCAGCTCATTGCGAACTTCAATTCTCACGCTAATATTGATTAAGATACTTAGAAGAGCTCAACTGCAATATAAACCTATTTCAATTCAAATTTAAAATTATAATTATTTTCTTTGAATGCCTGTATAAAAAATCGTTTCTTTTAAAATCTCATAATTTTTAAATTTAACCAAATATTCCACTCATCCACATTGAAACGAATTTCTTTATGAGTTTCTGTATTTATGTGTAAATATTCTCATGCTGTTTCTATTTGTATCATAAAACTCTGCCACGCATGCCTGCTTATCGCAATTTTGAGTTTTTTCATTCATGTTTTATAGCTTAAGCCCTACATAAGGAACCATCTAACATGTAGGAATATTTTTACAACCGCCAGGTACATGTGCCAAATCAACACGGATCCTATGAAGAGCCAAGTTGGCTACCTGGATGTTGTAGGTGAGTGAACGAAATATAAATAAAAGTAAAACATATAATATAATTTACGATTATGAACTGCAATTTAAAAACAGCTGGTTAAAGTGAACCATATATACCATATACTTTATATACCTTTACAGTAGTGCAAATTTTATAAGGTTGTATAACCTGTGCAGTCAGCATTATTAGGTTAGGGAAAGATTCTTGAATTTTAAATATTTGAGGTGGATTTATTTATACCTAAGTAAGATTGTCATGGAAACATGTTTTGTCTTTTATTTTGAATTCCAACCTATATAATTTAACTGCAATTAGCACTCAGGCAATTTTAAGCACGTTTGCCAGTTTGAAATGAGTTGATGATTTGGTGGTTGGGCGGTTCAAATGTTGTGCGGAAGAGTCGATCAATTGACGCCCTCGACTTGTGATGCTATTTGCAGTGTATAGTTATTTCTTTTTTTAAATTGGTCTAATTGCTTAGCCATGTGGCGAGTGCTGAGTGGAAACCAGAAAGTGTTAAGTGGAAAGTGGAAAGTGGGCTAGTTTAGATGTTAAAACTCTGGTGGAGGAAAGTTGTTTGAAACTTGCTAACTACCCTCGATTGCGTCTAATTGCAATGGCTGCTAAAGCCGAATGCCGACTGCCAACTGTCGACTACGTTTAGTTGGGCTGGGCGTTTGTTTTTCGAGTTCTGCTAACTATTGGCTAATTGAGTTATACATGCTTTAAGGCAAGCATTTAAAGCTGTTATCGCCCAGTTCATATATTTCACTTACTTTGGTTTTCCACTCTAAAACAATGAACATTTAGAAGGCACCTGGAGAGCAAAGTGAAAAGGTAATGAAACAATTTACATGCTACGTGGCTCTTGGCTCTTGGTGGGTTTCCACTTCTGCCTGAATTACTCTATATGTGTCCATTTCCATGTCCGTTTTTTCTTGTCCGTGTCCGTGTGTTCGGTGCTCAGTGTTCGGTGTTCGGTGTTCGTGTCCATGCGCCCACGTTAATTATTCAGCTGGCGTACAAAAACCTCAGAAGAGACAAGACCCAGCCTCGTATTCCAGACAGATTTTAAATGAATATGCCAACTCCGCCCTTTCCCATCCACCAATTTGTCCCACCCGCGGCTTCGGGTTTACCCCAGTTCCGGCTTGGGCCGGATTCCCATTTCCATTCCTGCAGACCAAAAACCGCGGCATTTTGCTACGGTCGTAAGTAACCACTTTGGTTGATTGTGTTTTCATTGATGTCGAAATTCATTACAGCCTTCCACACTGGCCGAGATGCTGCACAATCACGCCCTCCATCATTCAAATCGCCCTTTTCTGCCGGTGTTAAATGCTTTTCAGTCCAATTAACTCAGTCTACACTCACAACAAACGTTCCTTCAGTTAAGCACTAATTGAAAAATTACCATTAGAATATTTATTTATCATATTGAAAAATTAATAGATATCATAAATAACAAGTATTTAATAATCAAGCGCCATTTAATTGTGGGTGAAATGTGGTTAACGCCATTTGCTCGCGGCTAACAGAGTTATATTAAACTTAGCAGCATTCACTCATTAAGAAGTGTGTGTTAATACTATTTGCTTGTAGCTAACAGATTTATGTTAAACTTAGCAGCGTTCACTCCTAAAGAGCGAGTATGGAAATGAGAAGGCTACTCTGGCACATTAGTATTTGTGGAACTAATTCCACAAAACACTCTGGTTATTTAACCATATTTTAGCATTGAAATAGGTCAAGAAGGGTACACTAAAAATGTCAAGTAAAAAATATATATTATTATATTATTATAATATATATTATAAATATATATTATTATATTATCCATCAACGCAGACCTAAAGTGTGGGTACTAACCAAAACCGGTATCACAACGGACCACTTGGTCTATGTGAGGGACACGATACCATCCGGCTCTACCTAAAGATTTTAAGGAATTCATTAAGCTCTCTAATATATACATACACATAATTGTATACATATATTCTAATATTAGATTAGGTTAGATAAGGTAGTCCGGTAGAGATCTTGTTCCACACATTGACCTAGTAGTCTTGGTGACACTGGTATTGGAATAACCCTCGTGCTTGGTTTAGGGGTCTTTGACTTGAGGAAACAGATTTAGGCCCTTAGCGGTTTCCTTGCTACCTCCCTAAGTAACTTAAATGGTGATTTCCCTAGGTGCCTTATGCGGGATGTAGTTAGTGCTGGGCATTTACATAGGATGTGCTCCAGTATCTCCGCCTTCCCTGGTATTAGACACTTGCTGCAGTCATCGTTGACTAACATGCCTATTCGTTTCGCAATGGATTCCCACAAAGCAGTGCCCTTTTAGTATGCCAATCTGTTGCCAATCTGCACTCCTTATCCTGGAGGCAAATGGATTAGTTTAACTTTGCTGAACACTTGTTTATTAGATCCTGTACTTTCAAAAAGGACAAAGAGGTCTCTTGTGCTTATGCCACCAGGAAATGTATGCAACAGACAGAAGGAGGCCGATTGGGACAGCAAACTGACTATTGATTGATTAAAAACCCAGCATGTTTAAGTTGCTGTAACCACATCTATAGTATTTTTTAAATCTAAACAACTCATAGGTTTCATCAACCCCACCTTTGGTAGTCAATCGAACACTTCATAAAACTACAATAAAATGCATAACTAAAAGAAGTTCATATGCAAAAAGATAAAATGAAAGCTGCAGAGCCATGAGGCTCAGTTCATAAAATGCCTTTACACCACAAGCAAAACATCGACGAAGCTAAATTTATTATTTGAAATGAATAATTCAATGCCTCGCTGGCTTCTCCATATACATAGATATGTATGCCTGTAGTACAAAAACAATCATCCACAACAACAACACAGCAACAGCACAACAATAAAATGTTAAGTGCATCAACAAATAAAAGCAGACCGAAAATGTGTCCACAATTTTTATGGATGAAAAATTTGTTCAACATTTTTGGTTAGCTCTTTGATGCATGGCTGTGGAAGCGTTGGCTATTGCTTGATTGTGCATGTAGAGAGAGAGCCATCGAGAACCAGGGGGGAGGGGGGGACAGTGGGTGTGCAGAGGGGGAGGGCCAGTCAAGTGGCAAAGCTGTGAAAGTGTCAGAGCGACATTGGGCAGCGTCGAAAGTGGATTTGTTGACGCAGTGCGCTGTTGAAAAATGGTTTGAAAAATGGCATTTTAATGCATAGAATCCACAACGTGAAGCTTAGAGACTATCCCTGCTGCAAGAACGAGTGCACAACAAATTCAGAACTTTTTGTTCGTAAGCCTAGTACTGGAATGACAATGCCAGGAAAGATGGAACACATTCAGCTTAAGCTAAAGTTACTATATATGCATGTATATAAAAAAGATAATGTTGAAAACATTTGCGACAAATTCAAAATTAAATTAAAGTGTGGAAATTACATTTAATATTAAAATAAACAATCAGTAAATAAATTATTTTATTATTTCATCAGAGAATCGTATAGCGCCGCGACCTCAAAGATCTATTGTGCTCTCTGCCTCTGGAGGTACAGCTCCTCCGCCAACCCAATCGAGTGCAGAAATGCACTAATTAAACAGGGGATGAAAATAAAATATTTATGATTTGATTAATTTTTAAACCAATGTCTATTTAATTAGGCTAATCTAATTTTGAAAAGTGCTATATATCAGTGCGATAACTATAGTATATTACGAGTATCGTCAAAATTCATTTTCATAATGTGGTCCATTAATTTTGAATGCTTTACAGCATGTGTGCATATCTATACTTGTTTAAGTATTATCTCAATTTCTTTACACACTTTTTGAGCACACTTTGAATTAATTTTTATCTCACATCATTTCAGTTCATTTCATAACATTATCACCCGCTGTGCTCAGCGATAAAAGCCCGCCAGTAAACCCCTCCATTTCTGAATCACTTGTCGCCTGGCTCAAGCCTGCGAGCATGCGGTTAAGGCATTACTGGCAAGTCAACAGACCTATGCCTACTCCCAACTCGTACAACATGACGTATTCGTATTATGTGAGTGTGCCGAGTAAAGTGGAGTAGAAAATGAACATTTTGTAAAACACGCTCATCATTGTTGACACGTCGACTTTCAAGTTTCCATGTTTACAATTTGTGCGTCATACACTTTTCTCTGTTTGCTTTTGGCTTTTCTCATGTGTATGCTCTGGAGTGTTGGGCAGGCAGGAGGAGCAGAGAAGCCAAAAAATCACTATGGCGAATGCTGTCAATAATTTCTAGGAAGCTGTCGTTGTTATATAAATTACGAAATTCGACGAAAGTTTCCGTTTTTCGTCTGTGGCCAACGAAAGTGAAGGAAAGAATATTCGTTTTTAAATGCTCCAGTTATTAAAAGCACATTTTGAGTGAGAACTGAGAGATGGTATTTTCATTCACTAAGTGGCACAGCAATGTTATCCTCCGTTCAGCATTCCCCTGCCAATTTTTCATTTCTCTCTGTGTGTCTTTCCTTCTTTTTTGTCCAAGTGAAAAATTGTCAAGCGTAAAATTATAATTAATTGCCCAGTAACACCCAGAGACTGCAGGCACGACAACCAGACGGACAGGACGGTTCCAGGTACAGCACCCATATTCACCACCACGCACAGGACCTGGTACAGGACTCTGGCACATGGCAGATAGTAGCTCGTTATAGGGAAATGTCAAAAAATGTGAACAGAGGAGCATGTCCTTGTTGCATATCAGTTCATAAAGCCTGCGCCTTATTTTGACTCTACTTTTTCTTTACTCTCACACTGTTTCGCTGTGTATGGTGACAAGTGTGGCAAACTTGTTGAAATTGTAACAGATCTATGGTGAAGCTTTCATAAATTGATGAGCATTTTGTTTGGTTTTAAGAATATAAAGTTTCAGCTAAATATCAACTGTAGAGTTATAAGATAGCGAATATATCAATGGCTTTTCCATCCCAACGCCATTGAATGGAAGTTTTTATAAATGTAACGACATATCGAGATTAACCTTGTGAACAACTTATTAATTTGTCAAATAAGTTTTAACACTTAATACATACATACATGGTATTTGTATCGATACCATTTCAATATTGCCTTTTCGGTACCCATCGCTAGACCATTTCATCATCGGCTACGTCGTATACGTATGCATACGTATGTGAAAATATAAACACTTGCGTTATCTATCCACCCCACTTCCTCACATTGTGATCAACTCACACATACACACATGTGTATTAAGACTTCGAACTGTAATTACTTTTCTATGTTCCCAATTACCTTTGAGTTACGAAAAATTATTTTTGTTCCACCACTTTCGGAAAAATGCAACAACAAACACTCAACAAGTATACGTATGTGTACACATGCAAATACATACGAGTATTTGTGTTAAGTAGTCGATGCGACGTTGCAGCGCTTTTACATATACATATATGTACGCATACAATTATACTTGTATATATACACTAATAAGTACTCAAAAATGTATTTATACCCGATATCGCATACAATACACACTGAGCGCACGCATGCTGCCACTCCCCAGGAAATTGAATGTCGAATTTTGGCGGTGTTTATTATCCAATTGGGCTGCAATTCCTAGCACAGATGGCTTATGACTGAATTGAGTTTGTATTTCTTGTATGAGGCAATTACGAAAATTTGAGTCTATAATTGCAGCTACATATATATAAGCAGTTAATACGAGGGCATTTTAATCCAAAATATTTTTTATCAATAATCTTGAAAAGATATTAACAACAACATACATATATAAATATATTATACATGATTTAAGAGAACCTATTGTTTGATTCTTATAATCATACATTTCGTTTTGAAAATATTATTATTTTATTGTTATTTTATATTATTGATTATTTCATATCGCTAAAACCTATCATAATTGGAAGCAGTAGCTATTGTTGTAAAATCAATTGTATTTTATTTTTCTTACAAGTCATCTACTTTTCACCAATTGCTGGAAGCCCGATGATGCACAACGACTCTACAAAATGTCTTAATTGCAATTTCCACTTTCTCTTCTTCACTTTCATATTGAACTACATAAACAACTACTAACCAACCAAACCAAACCGACCAACGAACATTGTTGTCTACAATAAAAACAACAACAACATCAACGCCATAATGACTGCGACTACTGATGCTGCTGCTGTGAACTGCTGACACCTGGCGAACAACCCACGGTCCTCATTTCATTGCTGCTCCGCACCATTGGACGACCAACGCGGCGTATGAATAATATGTCGCTTGTAACTGTTGCCATAACTATGTTTATGTCGGCCTCGGTGTAATGTCTGTGTCCGTGCGTGCGTGTGTGTGGGCTGTGTCTGTGCAGTGCCACCAGACATACTGGACTATCCCACCAGCACGGATATGGTCATACGCGAAGGCTCAAATGTAACCCTAAAATGTGCCGCGACTGGTTCGCCTACGCCAACGATAACCTGGCGACGCGAAGGAGGCGAACTGATACCACTGCCCAATGGGGCCGAGGGTAAGTCGCAACAGAGTCGGAATTAAACTGTGATGTGTGTATGAGTAGTAGTGAGAGGCAGTGTGAGTGCGAGTGTGTGTGACTGTGAATGTGTGCGTGTCACTGGCTTACTCTTTGCATGACAAATGAACTCTGTGTGGGGCGAATTCTGCGGGAAAGCATGTAAATTATTTGCCACAATGTCGAAGTTAAACAATGGCAGCGGTAGATGAAACGCCGTCACCATCGCTGCGTGTTTTCCCAGCATTAAATTACATGAGAGCACTTTAAAGACCCTTCATGCCACGAGACCTTACAATTAGCCGCAAGCGCCAGTCAAGCGGCGTGTTTAAACGTGTTTAAACGTGTCCACAAGAGGCCGAAAGAGGCAGTTCCAATAAAAATGTCCTCCTCTACTATAATTAACTCATTGAGCGATTTGTGATTGCACGTAGATGTCCAAACTATACTTATCAATTATAAATTGTTTCTTTAACTCACAGGTTTCTGATACACATTAGGGCTCTCAGCCATTCCGATCCCAGAGTAAACCAATCCGATAATGAAAATTTACCAAAAATTAAATAATATTTTCAGCAGATATAGATTAAACCAGCACCAAATTCCCAAAAATAAAGCTTTACAAAATGTCTCCAATAAATTATTGAGACTTCCCTTCCTTCAATATTTACAAATTCAGGAAGATTGTTATTTTTTTATGCCTGATTCATATATATAGATGAAATATAAAATTATACATTATTATCAAACTTTTAGTTAAAGTTATGGTTTTATCGATAATAGTTATTATATTTATAATTTATAAGTTTATTGTATAAGTTGAGCCAGTTGATAAATTCAAAGGTCCAACGAGACGCATATTTAAAATCAAGTTTGCACACATGACTTTTTCGATTTGATCCCATGCTTTATTGAATACTAAAAGTCATAGTAAATTATTGAGCAATCCCAAGTCTTATTTACACCAATCACCAATGACTACCAAGTGCCACAACTGGCTAGCTTGCAGTTAAGGAGTATTACGGCAGCAGCAGCAACGTTAACCAGCCTGTGACAGGTGCATTACTTGAAAGGATACAGAAACTACCAAATCCAAATTGCAAATTCACAACGTCTGTGGCTTTGGTGCTGTCAGTTTTGTCGAAGGCAAATGAAACATTCATTACGAGTTTTTGCCACTTGGCAAATCGATAAATCGCTAGACTCTACGTTTCGATTTTGACTTCGATGCACACAGAGCGACGCACATATTTACACAGTGATATGCCAAATGTGGTGCAAACAATTTCAATTGAGGGATCCATGAAAAACAAGGACTCTGTGAATTACAATGCATACAAGTACCAGAGCAGCATGAGAACTTCTGCAATTGGAATTCAAATTCAGAGACTGACAAAAAATGCTTCGAACTGCAAATGCACTAAGTTAGCATACACACAGTGAGCAGCTGCTTTATGATGAATCTATTTGAATACGAGTAGTACGAGTATGCGTTTCACCATGAATTTGAAAGGATAAGCTCTGATGCTCAAAATATTTACTTGTGCGTAAATACTTGTTATGAGTTTTTGCTGAAATATTTGCCTTGTTATTCTTCTGTGCGAGTGTGCTCAAATACTCCAAACTGAATTAATGTTGTACGAAAATTTATGATTTCAATATACTATGTTTCAAATGATTCGAAAGAAAAGTTGCCAACTTTAATGTCAGCAGGAATTTACCAACTCAAACGATCTTCGAACTTATCTCAAAGTCAAAGTAAGCTGGCAGATAGAAGCAATAAAGAAAGGGAGTTTCGCTTTGAAACTCATTTTGGGAATGGTTATGTATAGTATGTTCTCTTATATCTGTGTACTCAACGAAATTTGTTTGATATCCTAATTAACCGACTTTTTTCTCTTCTTCTCTCTGTTTCTTTATGTTCTTCTATCTTTTTCCTTGCAGCTATCGCATACAATGGCTCATTTCTGACAATTGCCAAAGTGAATCGCTTGAATATGGGCGCATATCTCTGCATTGCCTCCAATGGCATACCGCCAACAGTCAGCAAGCGTGTCATGCTCATTGTGCATTGTAAGTATGCGGGATTCCAGATGAGGCCGGGGCTGCGACTGAACCCTGGGCTCGAGCAGGGGACAGACTCGAGAGGGGCATATCAATTTAACATATTTAAATATTTATAGTTTTGCGCTAGAGCACAGCATGGCGTCAGTATTGCTGCTGCTGCTGCTGCTGCTGCTACAGTTGCCGGTGTCGGTATCGGTGTCGGTGGCGTATGAGCAATGTGCCCCAGACTGAAGCGGAACCATTGCAGACACAGACAGCACAGCAACAAGAACAACAGCACAAAGCGCCACTTCAAATCTACACCATACAAAATATGCTGTGCATTTTAATATTGCCTGAGAACAGGACAAACTGTTCTGTCCCGGCACTCTCTTTCTGTGTGTTCAGCGCTTTGTCTGTCTGCCTGTCTGCCTGTCTGTCTGCATACTTTTAGGTGCCATGCATAAAGTAAATAATTAAGTGTGCCCTAGCTAGTTAGCATTTTTAGCGCACTTCGCTCCGTGTGCTGCTAATTAAATAAAAATTTTAAGTTGCTTAACAATTTGCCAAGCAGGATTACTCTTACTTCTGCTCTAAAGTATTCTGCATATTTTTACCGAAAAGCAAAGAGCTTACTGCAGATTTGAGGTTAAATATTTATTGTTTGGTTAAAGCAAGTTTACTTGCAGTTTGCGTGGTTATCTCAATTCAAAAATTCAAAAGCAATTTGATGCAGAAATGAAAACAAGGCAAATGGAATTCTATATAAATGTCTAGGGCTATTTCATTTCATTTCATTTCACACATGCCAAGGCAGAGGTGCACATACATTTCACATACCTGAGCTGCCATTACAATTACATTCCTCCATTAGGCGTTCATCCAACTGTCCCCTTGCTCCATTACATTCCCTCAGGCATACTTTCTAACTATCTCTGCTATTTTCTCTGTATTTCTTTTATCCGTTTATCCGCTTATAGTTCCACCAATGATTTGGATACAAAATCAATTAGTGGGCGCTGCTCTGGCCCAGAACATTTCATTGGAATGCCAATCGGAGGCGTTTCCCAAGTCCATTAATTATTGGATGAAGAATGATACGATTATCGTGCCGGGTAAGTGCAATATAAATAAGTATAGACCTTGAAATATCATACGTCGAATGAATTGACCTGTGGGTGTGGATCCATAAGGATATATAAATTGCTTTAAATGAAAGCAAATTACACTGTACTTAATATATAGTTAAATATGGATATGCCTTGGAAGGGCACACAGTTATTACAGTATTAAATAAATAAGATTTAATATTCCAAGTTGTGTCTCACTTATGACAAAATCTACTTTGATTGCTCTCCAACTCTTAGGCACAATTTCAACTTAATTTCCTGGCGAGCCATTAAAACAGCTGCCCATCCAGGCAGTGGATGGTCATTCATTCAGTCAAACGCCCACTCATCTTGCCCGGCAAATGAACTGCACAATCAAAACAGAAAGAAATCGAGAAAGTAAAAAATGTGACGAACAAAAAGCCAACAGTGCTCGTCCACTCACAACCACAGCCACAGCGTGCACATTCCCCCAGTCCGCTTGCATCTCTCCCCTCGACCTATCTGCCTCCTGCAGGCCTTTGGGTTCGACTGTGAACTCAGCGAAAAAGTCACAGACATGCAGACCGATTTTCCTCTTCTTTGAGCTCCTGTTGTTTTCAAGTTGCGCAGTGACACAAAATGGAAAAACTGATTGAAAATGACCTCAAGTCAAAAGCAGCTCCAGTAGTCCGGCCACTGTCCTCGAGTCGGGAGTTTTTAATGGAGTTGCAGTCTCTTTTTTCAGCAGGAGATGCCTTGAATTTCATTTCATAAGTACATAAAAGGGTTGCTCTTCTTTCAGAAGTTTGCAAGTGCCAAGTTTAAGAAACTTATAAATAGTGCCAAAATATGAGGTTGAAACCCGTTACGAATGCGCTTTTTACTCTCGAAAACTTTTTCAAATAAAAATTAAATGATTTACTGCAGCTTCGGTAAGAATTTCAGATCTTAAGTAAACAAAATGGAGAAATGCAATTAAATAAATTTCATAAATCTCAATAGTTCTCTAGGGCAAATAGTTTGAGAAAATAAAAGATTCACTTATCCGGTAACTCAAATATTGTCCATCTAAAATGAACATCAAAGTTATTTGAATCCTTAAATTTGCGTTTAATCTGGGGACATGCACAAAGCTTTGGCTTCAATTCATTACAAAAGCATTTTACTAAACTAATCAGTTGCTTAACTGCCATGCATAACAATTACCTGGTTTACCTTTCGTTAGCCCCAAAAATATGTAAGACAAAGCCAAGTCCCAAGCTTAGTGCAAACTACTAAATCTAACCGACATCAAACGTAAATCAAAAACTCTATGGGAGGGCGGTTTTGTATAAATTAAAATGAACCATTTGAAACAGGGAGACGCAGAGCAGAATCAGTTTAGTCAAGATGACAACAAGTCGAGTTAAGGTAAAACTTGACTCTCACTTTTCTTTGCCCTCTTTATTTTATTTTTATTTTTCCAAACGAAATTACATTGGCTGAGAAGAAGGCTAGACACAGGACAAATGAGCTCGCTGAGGAATCTGACAAGTGTGTACCCGTTTAGCAGACTGTTGACTCGACAGTTCCGACTCCGAATGGGACTGACTACAGTGTAGTAAAACGAGTTGAGTTCCATTGCGGTTAAATATATGAGGGCCACACACACAAACGCACAGACGCACAAACACACACATCAAAGCAATTACTAAACGTGTTTATCTCCCACTATCTTTATCTATCTGCTTTCACTCCCCCTTCTTCGTCCGGCTCAGGTGAACGCTTCGTACCGGAAACCTTCGAATCGGGCTATAAAATAACAATGCGCCTGACCATCTACGACGTTGACATTTCGGACTTTGGGGCGTATCGCTGCGTGGCCAAGAACTCGCTGGGCGACACAGATGGTGCGATCAAATTGTATCGTAAGTATTCCCTTAAAATACCAACAGCAACATGCATTACAATAACCATAAACGTTAATGTAAACGTAAATGTAACTGTGAATGTAACTGTGAATGTGAATGTGAATGCGAATGTAATTTCAACTGTAACTCTAACTGCAATGCCAACAGCATGTGAACAATGCCCATAAGTCAGACAGCCCTTGGCAATTAGGGGCAACAACTATTTGGCCAACTGTAGCTTTTAATTAATTTAGGCCAATGACTCAAGTCAACCCCAAAAACAGAGTACATAATAAATATTAAGGTACTCGTATCGCCCCGAAACTTTTGCCTACCACTGCCCAGACGGTTGACCCAGGTCCAGACGGGGGTTGAGCCATTGGCCTGGGTTCACTTTGTCATTGATTGATTTATGGGCATGCTAAAATCCAACGGGAGTTGAGCAACTTTGGCTCAGTGCAAAATTAGGTGAATGGGTTGGTATAATCGAATGGCTGCACCTAGTATTCGTTTGAGAGTGTTTAAATGTTTCCAGCCATACGTGTAAAAATTCATCAAATTAAATTGGCATTTTTTTCGAGAGTACGTAATAAACTTAATAATATGTAGTATAATTATTAACAGCAGTGTCAATAAAGGAACCAATTGAAATCAATATTTTAACAATACTTCAATCTTGATTTTACAGATGTGTAACTTGACAATTTACTATTTATTAAGAACTTGAAAATTAAATAATTTTTTAAGTACTAAATTCTAAAATGATATATTTGCCGCTTTACTTAGAATAGAACCAATCCTTACCAAGGCTGTTACACAACCGACTCGTGCATTCAAAATATTACCAATAATCCTATTTAAAGTAGAAACAACGCGTTACCCAATGTTAAAGGAATATAACCCACAACTTCTTACATTATTTGCATTATAATTTACTCTTTCACATCCTCAGATATTCCACAAACCACGACAATAACGACAATGGCCCCGACTGTATCGATTAACACGGTGCCAGTAGTTATTGTAAAATACAACAAAGGTAATAAACAGTGCTCAAAATATCACAAACTCTACTTGACTAGTTTTTTTTTACAATGCAGAGCAACGTTATAGCAGCAACAGTAACTCGAATAATAATCCCTATAACTCCAACAATCAGCAGAACGGCAAATCACAAAGGAATAAAGCCAAGGCCGTAGATCAGACTGGATCGTCGCTAAACACTGTTTACATGGGAGCCACATCGAGCTTATGGAACATACAGGATCATCACTCACAATCCACATCTCGGGGCAAGGATCACCATCAGCAGCAGCAACAACAGCAGCAGCATCAGCAGCCTCCATATCTGGGTGAGTGCGAACGCGTCGCTGTTCCCAAAGGAATACATCCAAGGGTTCAAGAACTAAGCTGAATTCTCAGCTACTTCGCACACAGTTCGAAGGACACTTGAAGTTATTTTGCTACCCTTCGGGCAATATTTTTATTGGCTCTCATGACACAGCAGACTATAAATATTTGGCCATTTATTTTATGTTTATGACAAATCATAACGACTTTAGCACGGCTTAAGGGCTCTGCCCTTCTGCCATACCAACGCCTGCTGTCGACACTTGTTAGATACAGATACTTTGGCTCAACTCATGAAAAATATTTCCTGCCAAAGCATATGGCCAAGCCATTCGCTATCACACAGTCACTTCTTCTGTCCCTCTGTCCCCCTGCCTGTCTGTCCGTCTGTCTGTCTGGCTGCCAATGAAAATATGACTTTCTAGCATGCAATTCTGTGTGTCCTGCGGCAGCAAGTTAGTCAATCCTGGAGCCTCTAGGGGTCTCTGGGGGTCTGCAAAGTGTCTTGTGTAATGTGCTGCTAATGTGGCTCATCATAATATACAATCAACATAAATAATAATGCTAGCAAATCTCAATGTTTTGTTCTAAGCATGTCCTTAGTAATATCCTCGAGGTGTCGATGTAGTTTCAAGCCTAACAAAGCTGTGACATCGACTAGAAGGAACAGACAGTTTACTCTTTCATACTCTCTACTCTTTACGCTTTCTCAAACGATTATTAAACTCTCATTAAAAGTATATCCATTAATCAAATATAATATGCTTAACATTAAATTTCATATTTATCAGCAGTAATTGAAAAATATTCAACCGAAGTGTTTATAGAATTACGAGTGTGGTTATTATTGAATTCTTTTCGATATCTTGAGTATTCTTTACATTTCAAGGTCTTATCAGTGCCAGCCAATACTGCACTTTCTTTTGTCAACTGTTCGCGATTATGTAAGAATTGAAGTGTCGTCGCGTTTGGTTAGTTCCGAGTGCGCCTGCCAATCAATAAACATAAAATTTTATACTCACAACTCCCCATACAATTCCCACCATCCCAGCACCCCACCATCCTCCATTCAACCTTCACAAACGTCGTCAATATGTATCTGCTAGGACTAGGTCCCTGTGAGGGACACTGAGTGGAGGAATGCGATGGATGGAGTGGGGCAAGGGGTGCGAGGATGGGGTGTGACAATGCATAAAACTTTAGAGGCGCCTGGTTGTATTGGAGAATTTGTGCATATGCGTTTGACTAAAATAAAATGCAGTCGACAAAAGCAGTCGAGGAAACGAATGCAGCGACAAAATCAAATCGAACAAATTGAATATGAGAGAGCCAATGAGTGAGTGAGCCCGAGAGGAAGAGGAGAGAGAGACGCCAAAAGACGCACCATAAAAACTGCAGACAAATTGCACACAAGGCGTCAAGTCGAAGGGCTGGCTAAGCGAAACACCCTGTCCTCTCCACTCTGCTCCTCTCCCTTCAGGACGAACGGAGATTGCAAACCCGTCCACAAAACATGCAACGCCTTCAGCTACAACAGTTTTTGGCAAACGACAGCAAAAATGTTGCGTTGTCCTTGCGGAAAGGAAGGGGAGCGAAGCGGAAAGGGCCGCGAGGCGTGGGACGCAGGACGACGGAGGGAGGGCGCTACACATGACGTGGGGGTGACTGCAAAGATTGAGCGTTTGTTACCCCTCGTAATGGCGGAATAGTGCTGCAATGACGACAACTTTCAAGCCTGGCGTGCAACGTCGTAAGCGCAGCGTTTACAGTTAGATTTATTACCTGCTAGATGTTGCACATATCGTGCCTCAAACGGAGTGGGGCAACTGGAGTGGAACAGCCGCTGTTCCTGCGAATATGCCACATTGAGTGTGTATGTGTGTGTGTGTGAGTGTGTATGGCAATGGCAACGCTTGTACGCTTTTCGTACAGTTTTGAGTTTTGCATATGTTGGGTTGCGCCTCTGTTTTTGGGGTCTCTCCCAAATTCAGAGCAGTTGCGACATGTGAAGAGAGACAATGGAAAAATCAGGAAGCAACTGCTGATAAATTATGATCTAACTGGCTGATAGAATTCGTAGAATACTATAGACTAATGACCAAACAATGATCTCTTCCCTTTAGTTTTAATTGAACAACAACTTGCCCCAAGCCCTTCTGCATAAAGAGTAAATGTGGGAGACAAGTCTGCATCAGCAGTTCATTCAATAATGCTGTACGCTTTGAAAATTAACAAAAGGGTGTCTAAGTCACTAACTCACTTAGTCCGTTTGTATGTTTGGATGAGCACTTCGATTTCAGAGACTGTAAGAGATAGCGCTTAGCCACGATTGTTGAGCTACTTCCTGAGGACACAAAGTCATCATATTTAATATGAAAACTAATTTAATTAATGCAAATTGAATCAAAAACTTAATTAGAAATGAACAGTAAGGAAAGCTCGCATTCAAAATTAAACTAGCATTTCTAACTGTATACATGCCCCTTCTAGGACCAGAACCCTTCTGCGGTCTTGGACCAAACTTTGTCCGACAGAGTATAAACTCTAAGGCACGAAGGGACAGCGAGGAATACTGGGAAACATATCAGGGAGCCAGACAGAGCAAACTGCTCTTAGGAAGCTACAGCAAGAAGAGAACTGAGGACTGCCTAAGAATGAGCAAAAGTTCACTTAGAATAGTCACCGGTATACTTACAGGACATTGTAGGCTACGCAAGCATCTCAACATGCTCAAAATTGTTGACGATACACTCTGTAGACTCTGTCTCGAAGAAGACGAAACGTCAGAACACATACTAGGAACATGCCCGGCAGTCAGTAGGCTAAGGCTAGCTCACTTAGGTAACTACTTCCTAGACAGTCCAGAAATAAGAGCTCTTCAACCAGGGAAAATCATCGCATTTCTGCGTTCGACCGAACTGGCGGAAGAGCTGTAACTTAGTTTAGGCAGAGAGCACAATAGATCTTCGAGGTCGCAGTGTAAACATATCTCTGATAAAATAATAATAACTGTATACATTCTTCATTTTGGAATTTAACGCCAATCATTGAACTACTGAGCCATACTGCATTCTCTTTCAGTGCCCTTAGTGAATGCCTCCTAGAGTGAGGTTATCGTAAGCCTCCTCAAATGTCGCATCCTTGATCTTGTGCCCGCTAAGCAAGCACAAAGGATGCTTTCCTGGTGTAAAGCACTTCGCAGTCTTCAGTGATGAGATAAGCAGTACATTATTCAATCAATTACCCATGAAAATCGTAATGATATTCCCATTTAATTTGTATTCAGGAAACTCGAAGGTAATTTATTTCAGTATAATATTCATTACCCTCAACTAACCAGTTTTCAAATCATTAATTTAGGTCATTAAAAGAATCACATGTACACTCAAAAAAAAAACGAGCTAAAATGAAGATTTTTGGTCATAAAATCAAGACCATTTGGTGACGAAAGTAGGGTAATCTCTATGCAATCTTGATTTTAGATTTCCAAGCTCAAATCAAGATTTTTTTTAATTAAGCCTGAAAAATCTATATTTAAGATTTATTGGTTCTATTTCAAGATTTTATAGAGATTACTTCAAGTATGAACCAGCTTAAAATAAGATGCTAAAAAATCTAAAATCACGACCATAATCTCAAATTTAGATTTTACAAAAATCTTAAATCATGATTTTTTCCTCTCATTAGATTAACCGCTAAATTACATTTATATAAATTGTTCTTTATATTTTATAAATTTTTTACATCTATTAAATTTGATTATATCTTTAATTTTACATACCAAATTTACTTGTCCGGCTTCGCGATTTGAACTCACGACTCCTCCCTTGCTTGACACACGCAACGCTGTTCACTGTCGACTTAGACCCTTGCGCCACAAAGCTTTCACAGTTTGCACATCCCAAATACCAAATACAATTCTTATGAACAGATTGCAAAGAATGCAGAATGCGGACGACTCGGGTTCAAGTCCAGGCAGAGAACTAGGTTTTTTTATTTTTGTATTTTTTTGTTTAATTTAAAATTTCGCTTCATCTCTCTTTATTCTGACTTCGCCTGGGTGTGCGAATGAGACGGACATTTTGACACAAACAAGTTCTAATAAGAAGATTTTTAAATCTTGAAAATGACATTCGAATTCTCATTATTAGATTTATGGTTATTTTTCAAGCTTTTTCGGGATTAAAATTTTAAGATTGCTCAAATTCTTTGTTGAGGAATATTTGTGGGTGAATCCGTATCAGTTTACTTTACCATGAGTTTCCCGAAATAATAACACGTAACGCTTACGATCTCATTGGCGGTTTATTCGGAACTGACTTCATGTATTTATTAGTACGTCATAGTAAGGGCAAAAAAGGCGTTAGGCACAAAACGTAATTAGTGATGGCAAAAGTGGAAACGATTTAACTTGCTATTTTCAACACTTCTTCTCAAGTTAAAGCATTTCTTACAGTTTTAAATTTAACTTAATCCAAGTGCCTTTACAAATTTACAATGTTTATCTTTTTGCAAATTTTTAGTAAACAAATCAGCATTATTCTCGTTAGTAGAAACATAATTGATACAAATTTCTTTATTAGCAATGACTTCTCTGATGTGATGGTACTTGATTTCGATATGCTTCGTTCTCTTATGATGAACAGGATTTGTAGCAATTTGTTGTGCGCTTAAGTTGTCACCGTATACCGCAACAGGTTCTCCAGGGGGATGACAGCTTATCTCTTGTAGTAAACGCCGTAGATATATTGCCTCTTTGGATGCAGTAGACATTGCAATATATTCGGCCTCAGTGCTACTGAGTGCAACTACTCCTTGTTTTTTCGATTCCCAGGCGAAAACGGAACCAGCGAAGTAAAAACTATATCCGCTGTATGATTTCCTATCTTGAGCATCGTTTGCCCAATCTGCATCAACATATGCATGCAAACGCTGCCCGGTTTTACTGTAATGTAATTTAAGATTAATAGTTTTTGATAAATAGCGCAATACATGTTTTGCACCCGACTCGTGCTCAACGTGTGGATCGGAGTTTCGTTGGGCCAATTTACTGATGGAGTGTATGATGTCCGGACGCGTAGATATGGCCACATACATTAATGACCCAATTAGCGACTGGTACTCTGTAAGATCTACCCTGTTGCACTTCTCATTGTTGCATTGGATTTGGAACCCTGGGTCCAATGGCGTAGACACTGAACGACACACGTTCAAGTTGTATTTTGTCAGCAAACTTTTGATATATTGTTTCTGGCCTACAGAAATAGCACCACGCTCACCTTGACGTTCTATTTCCATGCCCAGGAAATGATGCATAGGGCCACCATCTTGAATATCAAAACATTTCTTTAGCTTCTTCTTTATGTCAGCCAAGTCGCTGTGGCTCGAACTTGCTATGATAATATCATCTACATAAATGGCTATTAAGTTGTATGATCCTTGCTCGATCTTCTTATATAGACATGGTTCTCCTTTAGTGGCTTCAAATCCAAGCTTTCTCAACGCGTCGTCAAGAGTGCTATTCCAGGCTCTTCCTGATTGCTTCAAACCATAAATCGCTTTGTTGAGTCTCAATACTCGATTTGGATATTTTTGATTGACAAAGTTCTCCGGCTGTTGCATATAAACCACCTCTCGCAGTTCACTATTTAAATAAGCATTAGACACATCCATCTGATGTAGCAACAATTCTTTCTCAGCAGCAATAGCCATCAAAAGTCGAATGTTTTCGTAACGAATGACGGGCGAGAAGGTTTCATCGTAGTCCACACCATGTTGTTGGCTACACCCTTTGGCAACCAATCTTGACTTGAACCTTTCAATATTTCCTTGGTCATCTTTCTTTATGCGGAACACCCACTTGGATCCTATGGCCTTACTTCCAGCTGGAAGATCTACCAATGACCAGGTTTTATTTGCCACTAGAGCCTCAAACTCTTTTTTCATCGATGCTCGCCATTCTGAAGAATATTTACCCATTGTAGCCTGCTTGACACTGCCCGGCGTATCTACGTCATGGTAGCTTACAATGTGGTTTATCATCTGGTACTGCTTTCGGGGTCGACCTCGCTGTCCAGTGTGGATTAGTTTGGGTCTGCCTGGACCACGTCGAGTGTCTTGTTGATTCTCTTCTGAGCTGCCTGATGAACTTTCATCAAAACTGGCGAACTCTTCATCATCGTCGTTATCAGAATCTTGGAGTACTCCCTCTGAAACTTCTACTTCTTCTGAAATTGCGTTGTTTGGGTCTGTTAACATTGAATCATCTCCCTCTGAAGCCGCTGCTTCTTCTGGAACTATTTCCCTTGGAGCCAGTTCATTTGAACCATTTTCAGCACCCGATTTCGTGAAATCCATAACATACTTTGTAATCTCTTCTTCTTTTAAAGCGTGATCTTTGGATATTGGAAGGTCCTCGGTGAACTTCACATCTCGTCTCTCAATCACTTGATGGGTATCGTTGTCATAAAGACGATACGCTTTGGCTGTAAGAGAGTAACCCACAAATGTATACACCTTACCCTTTGGTCGAAATTTGTGGTGGTGCATCTTATCAAGGGCATACACAGCTGAACCAAAAACTCGCAAGTGATTCACTCTTGGCTTCTTTCCACTCCATACCTCAAGAGGAGTTATGTTGTTCAAGGCCTGTGTCGGTGACCTATTTCGCAAATAAGCAGCCGTTGATATAGCCTCAGCCCACAGTGGCTCTTGAACTTTGGCGTGAACCATCATACTTCTGGCCATTTCAACCAGTGTCCTGTTCACTCTCTCAGCTACCCCATTCTGCTGAGGGGTATACGGCACAGTTAGTTGCCGTTTGATACCGCACTTCACCAAGTATTCATCGAATCTTTTATTTATGTATTCCTTGCCATTGTCGCTTCGGAGGGCTTTTATTTTCTTTTGAGTTTGACATTCAACCAGATTCTTATAAATTTCAAACTTCTCAAACGCCTGATCTTTAGTTTTCAGAAAATAAACAAAGATCCTCTTCGAAAAATCATCAATAAATGTGATGAAATACCTTGATCCACCTATGGAGGGTACATTTATTGGCCCACATACGTCGGTGTGAACAAGTTCCAATAACCCATTTGCTCTCTCAGCATTCGCTTTGTTAAAAGGCAAAACACAAATTTTTGATTTATTACATGTATTGCAATTTATATCCACCGGTATATTCTTTACATCAATGCCTTCAACTAGATTGTTCGCGACCAAGTCTTTAAGGCTTCTAAAGTTTAAGTGGCCATAACGATTATGCCATGTAACTGCCTTATCTTGCATTGAATGTAACCGATTCATATTTTTATCATTGAACAGGAATAAATTGTCACTCATATTTGCTCTTAGCAAAATTATACCGTCATTTGCCTTTACCGTGGCTTGATTTTGCTTAAACATGACCGAATGTCCGTGCTTTAAAGCTTTGCTCACCGCGAAAAAATTCATATTAAAGTCTGGCACATAGAGAACTTCTTGCAAAATGATTTCACAATCGCTTGTATTTATCTTTACTTGCCCTTTTCCAGGCGATTTAATTATGTTATCCGCTGCTAACATAATTTCAGTTGTTTCTTCAACGTATGACACGAACATATTTTTATTGCAACACATATGCGCAGTTGCCCCACTGTCCAAGCACCATGTACTTTTGCTTATGCCTTGCTTACATACGGCGGCGAAAACAGAATACGCGATTTTATGCTGTTCACTTTTGTCCTCTTTTCGGCTACTTTTGTCTTTGTTACTGTCGTTCTCTTCCTTTTTCTTTTTACACTGCGCAGCTCTATGACCGTGTATACCACAAACGAAACATGCACCGGTAAATTTTTCGTTCTTCTTTGTGCGCGCGTCACTTTTCTTGTAGCGCGTGCATGCATATAACGCTTGTTGACCATTTGCTTTGCACTCTTTGTCGGTGTTCTCTTTCAGTCTCTCTGCCTCAGCAAGGAGTTTTACTTTTAGTGCCTCAAACAACGGTAACGAATCTCTCGTCTCGATAGCGACCACGAAATGTTCGTACATTGGGGTTAAACTGGACAGTAGAATTATTACTTTTAATTCATCGTTTAGCTCTATGTTCACTTCTGCCAGTTTATCAATTATTTCCGAGAATTTGTTTATATATTTCACCATGTCTTCTTCTGCCGAATACTTTGAATTCAACAGTTTTTTGTAGAGCGACACTTTTCTTAGCGGACCACTCGACACATGAACATCTTGTAACTTGTTCCACGCAGCTTTACCCGTAGTCTCATGTTTTACATAGTTCAATTGGGAGACTTGCACGTTTAGAATTATCGATGCTAATGACTTTTCATTTAGCAAATTCCACTTGCCTACTTCTGCACTAGTTGACTGCTCTGTCAACTCAAGCTTGCCACACACAATGTTCCATAGCTCTTGCTGTATGAGCACACTCCGCATTTGGATGCTCCATACATCGTAATTATGCTCATTCAGTTTCTCTATTTGATACGAATTCATCTTTGCGATCAGACTGGGCCCATAACCAATGTTGAGGATATTTGTGGGTGAATCCGTATCAGTTTACTTTACCATGAGTTTCCCGAAATAATAACACGTAACGCTTACGATCTCATTGGCGGTTTATTCGGAACTGACTTCATGTATTTATTAGTACGTCATAGTAAGGGCAAAAAAGGCGTTAGGCACAAAACGTAATTAGTGATGGCAAAAGTGGAAACGATTTAACTTGCTATTTTCAACATTCTTAATTTAAGATTTTAATTTTTTTATCAGTGTAGATATGATAGGGACTGGCTTTAGGTCTTACTCGATCTCTCTGGAAAACAAGTTTTAAATGGCCAAGAGAAATGTCTTTGGAACGAAAAATCGTACTGTGAATCGAATTGACTTTGGCTTTTAATGTGAACAAAACTTTTTAATGAAAGATGCATTTCTTTCGCAATGGTCAGTGTTAAAAAATGTTCATGACGAAAATTAAATGCTGCAGTCGCAATTGCACTTGCTACTGTCATTAAAATGTTGCAATCAACCACGAAAAGCTGCTGCAATGGTGCAGTGGCAACTGCAGCTTTCATATTTAATTTGCTTTGGCCAGCGGGCCAACAATATGACACAAATTACAAGGAAATGCAATAAAAAACAAAAATGGAGGAAAGCAACACCCGCAGGATACATGCACCTCCTCTTCAGTCCTCGCTCAGTCACACGCTCCACTTACAGTTCCATATCCACTTGCAGCTTCAGCAACAGCTCTGACTACAATTGTGACTCCTCTGATGATTACTGGCATTCAGCATTCAGCGGTCGGCAATAATTTGCTTATAATTTGCCGACTTCTTTGCCAGCCTGCTGCTAGTGCCTTTTGGGAGGCAAGGACACTGGCCGGCCACAAGGACAATGGCGGTGCCGAGTGAGAAATGATAAAGTAAATGAAATGCAACAGACAGCAGTGCCTAGAGAGACTGAAGGGGTATCGCGTGCCTCCAGCATTTATATACATTATACATAGTGGTTTCAAGCCAAAAAAGCAAGTGCAACTGCCACATGGCGTTAAATGCATTGCCATCAAAAAGAAGCAAAAGGGGAGAAACAATAAAAAGCAATAAAAACGAAAATGTAACGCATACGCTGCGTTTGCCACTCAAGTGAGTCTCAAGTGCCGACTGCTGCACTGTAGGGCCTCGCATCAGTGCTCTTTTTAAGTGCAACAGGCGCAGCAACTGAGGTGTGAACCGGATTGCCACAGGCAGTGCCACATGCTAGCAGTCATGGGGCATGCCCCAAAGGGTGTCAGTTTAAAGTGCGCTAATGGAGCGCGTCAAAGGTTCACAAGCACTGCGGGTGTTACCCCTGAATGGAATGCGTATTGATACGAGTGTGCATCAAACAGAAATCTTTGACGGTTCAAAATTGAACTTTCTCTTGAATTGCAATTAGACATATTCATATAATGCAGAATAACAAAAGTCAAACTTAATTTTTTTTTTTTCCAAAACTTAAATGTCTTTTAATGGAAATTAATATTTTGTAATAAGCACAAAATCTGGAAACACATAAAATATTGATTTAAAATTTCTTTATTGGTCAAATGAATCATTGCGACGATGATTTTGCTCAATGCAATCATCCGCTTGTTGACTCCTAACTACGCCTAACTATTATTGGTATCAATCTTTCTTTTCCTGCAAAATATTTACCATTAGTATTTTAGCAAAAGTTATGCAAAACACAAGCACAGAGGCAAATAATGTAAATTCTATGCAGCAACTCGATTATACATGTGTGTATTTTATTGTTGGTTGAAGCCAATCGAACCGATGGCCATAAAAAGTTGATTGAAATGCGAAACGAGAACGATTCTGTCATTTATTTCTATTAGCTGAATCGGACACACTCTGCTTAGATTGCACCCGGGGGTATGCACAAAATTATGCAGAAATTACTTAAAGTTTAGTTTGAAGTAGGTTTCAGCCTATCAAAGCTCTGCGACTAAAGCGCCAAGCATTTGACTTACCTCACCCTCACCCTCCCCCACCGTCACAAAGCCAACTGTATCCTACGAACCACTTTTCTTCTTTCTTCGTTTTCCTTTTTAGACCCTGTACTTTAAAAAAGTACAAAGGGTCTATTAGGTTTGTGCAAATGACATTTGTGTGTAACAGGCAGAAGGAGGCGTGGCAGACCCCATAAAGTATATATATTCTTGATCAGGACGACGAGCTGAGTCGATATAGCCCTGTCTGTCTGTCCGTCTGTCCGTCTGTCCGTCTGTCCGTCTGTCCGTCTGTCCGTCTGTCCGTCTGTCTGTCTGTCTGTATGAACACCTAGATCTCGCAAACTATAAGAGCTAGAGACTTAATTCTTTTTTTGTTAGATTCGTGTTTTACATAGGCAGGTCAAGTTTATTTTAAATGTTTGAAAAGTCATCCCCCTCCCCCTCAAATTCGCAAAAATATTCCCAGCATGTACAGTTTTAGAGTCACTGTTTTCCATTTTTGCATGAATAAAGCTTTAGGTGCGCTTTGCATGTTTGGTGCGAGTTGCAGCCCAATCGGATAATAAACACCAGAGATATTTGACAAACAATTTTCTGTACTTAGCATGTGGGTGGGGGAGGGGGAAGCCACAGTGTACGCGGCCACTTAGGGCGTATGCGTGATTTTTGATTGTGAGTATGAATGTATGTATGAGTATTGGTTATTGTTTGTATTTGAGCGAATAATTGTATGTATATGTGTTTGTGTGTATGTTTGTATGTATAAGTGCATGTATATGTGTATGTGAGTATGTTCATACATATATGCTGCTGCTGTTACCGACGCCCAGGGCAAACCAAAGTACAGGGTCTCCTACTGTCGGTTGCGTCCGACTGTAGCTTTCCCTACTTTTTTTATTTATTCTTTATGGTTAAGCGCTTTAAAGACACCGCTGGGACTGCTAACACACACACCCGCACACACACAGACACAAAAGCATAAACACATGCTCAAGCGTCAATAAAAATCAGCCAGACACTCTCCCACACTCACACACACGGACCGAGCGACAAGACACACACGTTGCCAGCGCAGGGAGGAGAGAGCGGGGCAGCTAAAGTTTAGGTCAGAGGGAGCGAGAGAAAGAAAAGAAAGAAAGGGAGAAGAGAGATAGGACAAACTGGTCGTTTCACACATGAAAATGTTTGCAGACGCCAGCTAGCAAACGGTGTGAAGGGGTTGCTAAAAGGGGGCAGGGGGATCAGGGGAGAGGTCGCTTGGAAAAGCTGCTTATAGAAAAATAAAAGCCAAAAGACATACAAATAAATTTTGCGACCCGGTGCAAAGCAATTTGCGCATTTCCGTTATAAAAATAAAAGGGTTCCTCGTTAAAAACAAAAACGAACTGAACTGAACTGAACTGAACTCCGTTTAGAGCACAAAATAAATACGAATATAACGAAAGAGGAACAAAAAACGGACACTCGATTCAATATTTCACTCTATTATGACAAACTTGGTACATTGCAATGAACATCGAATGCTTGAAGAGGCCTTAACGGATAGAAGGTACCATGTTCAAAGGGGGCGTGGGGCGTGAGGCGGGGGTGGAGTGCAAAGTAATTGTCTCTCTATCAAAAACAACATATGGGGACATAGAAAGCAAGGATTAAAGGGCTGTAGTTAAATGCAGAGAAGCAGTTTGAAAATATGCATTCATATGAATTCAATTTTATAATATAATATACTATCTAAAAATAAATTTAATCTTAATTGACTTTTTATATCCCACAATATAACTTTCATTTCAGCTTTAAACTTTCCTACTTAAATGAATTTTACTTGACGTTTAAATAATAACTATTTATGTTATTACTGAGTTCTACAGAATATAATAAACTCATAACACTTAATCGGCCTTTTTAGGCCTTGTACTTTAAAAAAGTACATAAGGGTCTATTAGGTTTGTGCAAGTCAGAAATGTATGTAACAGGCGTGGCAGACCCCATAAAGTATTTATATTCATGATCAGGACGACGAGCTGAGTCGATATAGCTATGACCGTCCGTATGAGCACCTAGATCTTGGAAACTGTAATAGCTAGAGACATCATGTTTGGAACTTAGATGCCCCTATATGCAGATCAAGTTTGTGTAAGATATTTGATTTTGCGATATGTGTGCATGTGTGAGTGCAGAGGAAAGTACAGAGTCTCCTACTATCGGATGAATCCGACTGTAGCTTTCCGAGTTTTTTTAAATGTTTTTCTATGTTGAAGGGAAGTCTTGAAAGGTGTATTGAGACATGTAATGCTATAAGAAATTTTCCATTTAGTTAGTATTTATTAATATATATTTAATAACAATTTGAATTTCCAAATTAAGAATATAAAATTAACAAATTGATTACGATATTAGTAGAATAACCTGATAGTAGAAACCCTGATAATTTCCTTGAATTAAACTTGATAACTTCCAAACATGAAGGTGCCTAAAGAACTCGATGCAGTTGCCTAAACAACCCCTAACAACCACATGACTCCGAACAATGTGCCTAATGGAAAAACAAAAACAGTGTGTGCTTCTTTTGTCATCCATCTCCTACCACTAGTCAAACCCGCTACATTTGTAACTGCAGCACACAAACAAATGTCCAGAGAAACAGATTGGGCGAAAAAAGCAAACAAAACAAATACAAAATAGTGAAAAAACAACACGATAAATTGATGGCAAAAACAATACACAGCCTCTCATTCTGTCCTACTATATTTCGATTTTTTCTTTTTTTGTGAAGTGCATGTCCTGGCGCAAAGGGTTTAACGCACTTAAGCAATAAAAATCGAAACAATTTCGATGCTGCCAAGTGAAATTGAAACAAAATGGCAACAGTAAGAGGCAAATACTTTCGATTTTTGGGCACAAACAAACCGAAACCGAAAAACGGAAAACTGTGTGAGTGCGAATGTTATAAATAAGTGGAACAGTCGGCACAGGACAGAGTCAGAAAGTTGTGTCCTTTTTATATGCAATCTATATACTTGCCAGTTCTGGCTCGATACTGGTTTGACAAACAGTTGGGTTTTGTGTGTCCTGTGTAGTATGCTACATCCTGTGTTTTCCTGCTTCTCTATATATGACTCTGTTCCGTCTGCTTGCTACAAATGACTGGCCATAAACGCATCCTGTCTATTGTTTATGCTTGCTGGTGTGTGGCAAGGCAATAATTGAAAAAGGACATTCGATTGCCAGCAATATGGCGGCCAAAAGAGTTATGAAAGGGACGTATCATAAAATCCATGCACGTAAAACAATGAAGGGCCTTTGGCATTTGATTAAGCTGCAGACTTTCAATAAAAACAATCACATAAGTAGGCACACATAACTACACATATATACATATTCTTTACTATTCTATACTGATATAAATGGATTCAATGGGTAAAAGCTAGTACTCCCAATAATGAAATGATCCGTCAATCTACACAAATGAAATTGTCTAAACAATATGTACTTGTATAACTATATAGTCTTTTAATCAATTTTACATCTATCTGTATTTTCAGCTTCCGATCACGGCGCCACCTATCGGGTGGATGGCAAGAACACACCCCTGAAGCATGATGCCAAATCCTTAACCGATGACATTGAACGCATGCAGGATCTCACAAGCTGGGCTTTTCCTCTGAGTCAGCCCATTCGCCACATGTGGGCTGCAGCTCTAATCCCTATATATCTGGGGGCGTGGCATGTCTAAACTATGTATTATTCGTTAAAGTAATTTGTACAAAATTAAAGTGAAAATGTATTTCTACATCATAAGCAAATACTAGTCTCTAGGCAATTACTTCACACACTCATTTGTCCAGTTTAAGAAAATTGTTAATACATATACATAAATTAACTACCATCATTTTAAGCATATTTTAAAGCTAAATTTACCTTAACGTACATGTAAAAAGTTGTTGTTGCTTAGCGCGTAAGATGAAAGGGGGTTTTTCGCATTCTGTCCAAACCGAGATACTTAGAGGAGAAATCCCTGGAAGATACAACGGAAATACAAAGTATTAGCATGTAAAACATAATCGAGTAAAGAACGCAAGTTTAGAAAAAATTCACTTAAAATAATAAAAATAGTTTGTATTTGATATAAGCAGAATAATTATCGCACAATGGACACCTCTTTTTTATTTAAGTTTTAAACTAAATTTCGTATAAGTTATCAAATATCAACTGTAAAAGAAATGTAAAACATGCAAACATAGATTAATTTACCAATGGTTTTTGCTTCTTTTCTGTGCACCACAAGTTGATTATAAATAAATTATAGCATATATGTATGTATGTATAATAATATGTATATTGTAATTTTGATTTAACAGAATTGAAATAAAGATGCCGTCTTAATTAATTTGAATTGTTTTTTAACTAATCTAAATAGATCAGAATTTGCCCAAATTGTTCAGATTAAAACATAGCTGTGACAATTAATAAGCTCTGGAGTAGTACTTATATTGCCTTGGCTCAACTAATTGACTTATTTTAGTAAGTGCTTAGGAACTCTGTGTAACGAGAAACGGTGAGAGATAACCTTGATAGAAACTTCCAGCCAGAAAGGCGATGGTCGGATGCAACACTGTAAAGATGATTTCAATCAATCTTTGGCTGTACAAATGCCTAAATTATATAGAGTACACCATGCTATATTCCATTGGTTATAGTAATCTGTAGTTTTGCAGGACAGCGCCTAAAGACATTATATGTTTTTGATTCAACTAAATCACAAGAGTAATTTATAGCAGCTATTTATGAATGGTAATTTTAAATGGAATAGGTATTAAACGAAAACAATGTTTTATTTTTACAGCTCTTATACCTAATACTACTCTTTCCATCCGTGACTACTACTATTTTTACGAAAATGTGGCTGCAAGCGTATAAAATGTGGTCGACCACAGTATGTGTTCAAAACTGTGGGTTTGCTGGCACTGGTGCATTTTGTAGTCCCTCTGCCATTACCAACAATTTGTTTACTTTTCCCATCAAATTTCAACGTTATCGACCCACATGGCAACATTTTTCATTAAAAAGTAAGCTGCGAAAGGAACAAAAAAACTTTACAAAACTAAAAATGAATAACGTTTGCGACTTTATAATTTAATTTAAAAAGCGCAGCGCAACTGTAAAATACTTCGAGAAAAAACCATAATTATTAAAATAAATTAAATGTCTGCTGCTGGCCCTCATAAACTCGCGAGCGGCCAATTAAAAGCACGTCCAACGCGGTCACTTTTTGCTCAGGAGTTGCGAGAACACACAACCGAAATACTACATAAGTAAAGCAATCAACAGGGTGCTGAACTATGAGATACCATGGAACGGCAATAGTAACAGTAATGATAATGTAATTCTAGTTTAATCAGAGTTCAGTTTTCTAAACCTTCATCGCACTTTCAGTTGAATTCTATTAAGATATTGACCATTTCTAAACACTTACGTATATAATATATATTATGAGTATATTATGTCTGTGGACCGCAAGCCATAGGAAAAAATCCTCTCCAAAAATAAATCTGCCGTTCTAGTCTTCTGTTCCAATATCACTTTAATTCTCACGATCAGTACTTTTAAAGAGTCTGCCTAGTTAGTATAGCCTTTGATACCTTTTGGTTAAAGCGCAATATAAAAATTGCTACCACGGCAATTTGGTTGCATTTCCACACACGCTGTACTCCGCCAATGGCAAAAAATTGGCATGTATGGAGGTTGTGCAGTAGCACTTTCCCTAACCACCCAGTCATCTGCCCCTACCCCTCCGACAGAAAGCCACACACAAAGACCCAGGTTAATAAAGCCAACACGGCACATGTACGCGTGTCCGACGTGGAAAGCAAAAGCCCGTAACCTAACCATACCAGACCAACGCACACCAACCCACAGACAGACACCCACCCACACACACACACACGTATATACATACGTATCTAGATGGAGACAGCTTCCAAATCCAATGAGTGAAAACTATTAAAGTTATTTTCGATCTCCCACCTATTAGGCAAAAAAATTACATATGACATATGTACTTTTTTTAAGACCCTGTAATTTAAAAAATGACAAAAGGGTCTATTAAGTTTTTGCTTCTCAGTAGCTATGTATATAGCATTCATCATTCGTCATAAAATTATTCGCTTAAGAGACTGGTATAATTATTATTGTTATAATTGTAATTAATTGACATAAATGATGTGATTAATATAATATAATATAATATTTTTTAGACCCTGTACTTTAAAAAACTACAAAAGGGTCTATTAAGTTTGTACAAGTCAGAAATATATGTAACAGGCAGAAGGAGGCGTGGCAGACCCCACAAAGTGTATATATTCTTGATCAGCACGACGAGCTGAGTCGATCTAGCCATGTCCGTCTGTCTGTCCGTCTGTTCGTCTGTTCGTCTGTCCGTCTGTTCGTCTGTCTGTCTGTATGAACACCTAGATCTCGCAAACTATAACAGCTAGAGACTTAATTCTTTTTTAGTGAAGTTGCATAGGCAGGGGAAGTTTGTGTCTGATGACCAATATCTCCTCACCACCCCTCTCCCTCAAAATTTGAAAAAATGTTTTTCACACTCGTACAGCATACACAGTTTTAAAGTCACTGGCTTATGATTTTGCGTAAACAAAGCTTATAATGCTTAGAATGAATTGCGCGATTTTGAGCTAAATTAATAAATAAGTTATGAAGGAAAGTAGGACGTATAATTTTCACCAACACGCTCGCCTTACGATTCTGTAGCCTACAGCGTAGAGCATTGGTCTTGAAGTCGAATGGTTGCGGGTTCGATCCCGCGGTCGGACGGTCGTACACAAATGTTCTTTAATTTTAGTTTTTCGCTTTTTTAATTTATATTATTGCTGTTTTTTAAATTTTTTTTTCTTTTTTTTCTGTTTTTTTAATATGTTCCTTGTTTAACTTAAATTATAATAAGATGCTAAGTACAGGGTCTCCTACTGTCGGTTGCATCCGACTGTAGCTTTCCTAGTTTTTTTAAATCCATTTGATAGAAAATGTCAAAACTGCGGGTAATCTAGCTTATTAAAAAAAAATATTTATATTTTTTCCGACAAAACTCATCAAAATACCACTACTTAACAAAACAACATTGTGAAAATACATTAAGCTCAAAACACTTATCGTTTTTTCACCAAAGCTGGTATTATTTATGTATCTCTGGCTTATATTGGAATTAATCCTCTGTTTAAAATTATAAAAAACATTTTAATTCAGTTGAAGCTAAAATAAGAAGAAAAGACCCTGTACTTTAAAAAAGTACAAAGGGGTCTATTAAGATTGTGCAAGCCCGAAATGTATGTAACAGGCAGAAGGAGGCGTGGCAGACCACAAAGTATATATATTCTTGATCAGGACGACGAGAGACACCGGAGATATTGTGCAATCAATGTTCTGTACTAGGCATTTGGGTGGGGGAGGGGGGTAGCCACAGTGTACCCGGCTGGTCGGGCGTATGCATGATTTTTTAGTTATTTCACCGATAGTTATCGGAATAACTTTTATTCTCAACATTCCTGATCAGGACGACGAGCTGAGTGATATAACCATGTCTGTCTGTTTTTATCCAGTTATTCTGTTATAAGCTGTTCTACCAAAGTGAAAATATATTGTACCTAAAAAATGAATGGACTTGGCATGGTAATATTGGGGTACTTTTCAATAAAAAAATCAAAGACGAAAATGGTAAAAGAGACAACAACGTTCGAAATATTAAAATAAGAACCTAAATTTAAAAGAACAAGCAAATAAAGGAAAATTCACTAATTATGTAAGTAATACATATTAGTATATGGGCAAATCCGCCAAATGGTCAACCAGGCCCGAAAATGAAAATCTTCATAATCATTTTTTTTTTGTGTAAAGAAAGAAATATCAAATATCATAAAGAAATGTCAAAATTTTCATAATACAATGAATCCATACCATATCTATGAGGAAATTGGCCTAAAAACTGAAAAAACTGTAATTTCTTCACTTTTAGCTACTTTTAAAGGCATTTTTATATTTAATTATTTCGCAATGAAAACATATGATATGTTTGCACTTTTTCTACCAAATCTCTTTACTGTAATCTAATATAAAGGAAATATGAAATTATTCATAAAAGAAGTAGATGTAACCAAAAAAAAAACACATAAAGTAGCATGGAAAAATCGTACGTTCGCGACCCGTACGTTCGCGACCGGTACTTAATTCAATTAAAAAAAACAAATGGAGATTTTTTCTTGGGAATAGGCGCAATAGAAAGCTACATTAATTCATTTTAATAGTAAAGTTATTGCTTTAGAATATTCCATCCCAATTCGCTGATTTTTGCATTTTACTAGATTAAGCCAAAGTCGACTTCCATTTTGCGTACGTTCGCGACCGCATGTTTTTTTCCAATATTTAAAAAATGAAAACTCGATAAACTTCATCATTTACACTAAACAAAATGCGATAGAAAAGCAAAAGAAAATTTTCAGAAAACGTTTGTTTTCTATTTTATTTTTGCATTAAACGCGTCTGAACGCACGTTCGCGACACCTGGAAATGCCCATATGTATGTACAAGTCTGAATATTTGTATTTCACTATTTCTAATGTCCCATTTACAGGGCTGCGATTTAACTGCATTTACTAATGTAAACGATATAAACATTTTTTTTTTTGCCCCCCATTTTTCCGTATGGAATAATTGATTTGATTTATTCCCCGCGAAATATCAGCTGTTCAATAGCATTCAACACGATTCACACAACAGCTATCGATGGCAATAATGCAGCCCAACCAATGAACTTATCAATTAGGGTGTTCACGAAGTGTTGTACCGTTGCAAATGTTCCGCTCGTGTTTTTGCTTCAGTGCTGCGTACCAAGAAATTCAATTCCATACGAGGTGCATCCGAGGCTTATATCTAGAATTTTATATGACCGATTCGGTCTGATATTTCTTATTTTTAGACAATCAGGCACGCTCCTGTTTTCATTAAAATTTTGCGGATTACTTTTTCACGAAAATAAGTGAATCTAAGTCCCCATTTACACGATGCAGCATTTGCCTCGTGAAGCATTGGTTTGTAGGCAAGAGATGTAGGGAGGTAATGCTTCCCGTCTTACCCCTCTACACCCTTTGCCTACAAACTTTGTGCTTTATGACGCAAATACTTCATCGTGTAAATGGGGACTAAAAGTTGCGTGCTCCGGTTTCCACTCTTTTCTCATATGAACGTATGGCATACGATATGTTATTGTGAATATCGATAAAAACAGCTGTTTGATTGAATGAATGTATTCGACATGCTTCTTTGTTTTATGTTTGCCTAGAAAAATATATTAAAATACATTTATGCTCTTCTATAAATATTTAATTTAAATACTAAAAGCTTTGTATTTAGCGGCTTCTGAAACAGTCGATTGTATCTTACAGAGCTGCCACCTTTTGCTGTTGCTTTGTTAAAGATTAACAAAGCCACAAATGAGATGTTATCCCATGCACGGATTCACTTTTGGTTGTGCCCAGCTCAGATGAAATTTGACGCAAGTTTATGAAATATTTATTTATATAATAAATACAATGAATTTTCTCATTCGGGGTATGGCAAATTATTTTAAAAGATGAATAAATATTTACAAAATATCGTGGATGTTTTTCAGTTTCATATTCACTTCTGTACTTCGATTTACATTTTAATTCACTGCCTAAAATTGGGAGTTCAATTAACATGAAATAAGTGGATGTGAAAATCGGAGCACCAAAATTTTACGGATTGAAAAGTAAATCACTTAAAATTTACAGCGTTCGCTTTCATGTAAATATTTAAACTTCAACTTAATATTAAAATTCATAAATAAAAAACATTCAGGCATGCTCCGTTTTTCACTTATTTTAAGTGCTTTACTTTTTGACGAAAATACGTGAATTCAAAAGTTGCGTGCTACGGTTTTCACTTTTTTTCTCATATCGGAACGTATGGCATACGATATACATTAGTGAATATCGATAAAAACAGCTGTTTAATTGCATTAATGAATTCGACTGGGTTTTTAGACCCTGTACTTTAAAAAAGTACAAAAGGGTCTATTAAGATTGTGCAAGTCCGAAATGTATGTAACAGGCAGAAGGAGGCGTGGTAGACCCCATAAAGTATATATATTCTTGATCAGGACGACGAGCTGAGTCGATCTAGCCATGTCCGTCTGTCCGTCTGTCTGTCCGTCTGTCCGTCTGTCTGTCCGTCTTGTCTGTCCGTCTGTCTGTCCGTCTGTCCGTCCGTATGAACACCTAGATCTCGGAAACTGTAAGAGCTAGAGACATCATATTTGGCAGTTAGATGCCCCTATAGCGCAAGCAGATCAAGTTTGTTTTAGATTTTTGATACCTCCCCCCCCTCCCCCAAAAACCGCGAAAAACTGCCACGCCCACAATTTTAAAGATACAAATTTGTGTTTTGGCATACGAAATTCTTATGATAATCTTTATCCGTGCTGTGAATTGTGGCTCAATCGGATAAAAAAACACCGGAGATATTCAAGATTCAATTCCCAGTACTAGGTAAGGGGGGAGCAGCGCGAGCGTATATGTGGTTGCATGCGACTTTGCGCTATGTGTGCTTGTGTGAGTGTTAGTGTGTGTGTGTGCAAAGGAAAGTACAGGGTCTCCTACTGTCGGTTGCATCCGACTGTAGCTTTCCGAGTTTTTTTGTTTTATGTTTGTCGCAAAAAATATATTAATTAAAATACATTTATGCTCTTCTATAAATATTTAATTTAAATACTAAAAGTTTTGTAATAAGCGGCCGCTGAAACAGCCAATTGTTCTTGCAGAGCTGCCAACTTCGCTGCTGGTTTTTTTGAATAACGAAGTCACAAATTGCTTATCCAGTTATATGCATTTATGCGCAATACATTGATTTTAATTGTTTATTACGTTTTGCATTATTATTTTAACAATCCATATACTTTTTCATTCATAAAAATCAATATAAAAAGTGTTCCAATAAGATACCACGTTCCTAGCGATGAGCTGGCAGCCCCTGCAATTATATCGAATATCGTTCCAAATACCGATGTTATCGCACGCACGAATTCACTTTTTGTTGTTGCCCAGCTCAGATGAAAAATGAGGCAGGTTCATTAAATATTAAATTATAAAATAAATACAATGAATTTTATTATAGGGAGTATGGCAAATTAATTTTAAAAGATGTATAAATATATAAAAAATATCGTCAATGTTTTTTTGTTTAATATTCACGCCTGTACTGCGATTTACTTTTCAATTCACTGACTAAAAGTTCAGTGAATTCAAAGCACATAAAATATGTGGAAGTGAAAACCGGAGCACCAAAATTTTGCGGATTGAAAGGTAAAGCACTTAAAATATGTGAAAGTGAAAACCGGAGCATGGCTGATTTTCATGACTTCTCAAGAATCATAAACTTACCACAGATAATACCGCGCCACGGGGTGTGGTGAGTTTCTAACAAGTAAAGCTACCGCTTCACCTAAGCTTATTCGTGTAGACGCGCACAGCGAAAGCGATTTAGCAAAAAATGCAACCACTTTCTAAAGCTTTTAGTTACAGAAAGCTTTTCTGTTAATGTTAAACATAGCACTGGAATACATGCAATACATTTACACTAAAAGTCAAAAAGACTAAATTTGGAGACTGGAGACCCCGTCCTCAAAAGAAGAACAAAAAGGGTCTTTTAAGTTGGTGCAATTGACAGTTGTGTGTAACAGACAGAAAGAGGCGTGGTAGACCCCACAAAGTGTATTTATTCTTGATCAGGACGGCGAGCTGAGTCGAACCAGCCATGTCCGTCTGTCTGTCTGTCTAACTGTCCGTCTGTCTGCATGAACACCGAGATTTCGCAAACTATATCTAACTATTTTCTGTACTAGGCTTTAGCTAGTGGAAGTGGTATGTTTGCGTGTGTGAGTATTGATTAGTGTTTGTATTTGCGCGTATATTTGTATGTATATTGTATTGTGCTACCACTGATACATATTTTATGTGAATTACTTAAAATCCAAAACATTTGCTGCTTCGGTTTCCGAAATTCACATAAATTATGTGAATTGAAACTACTGAACTTTTAGTCAGTAAATCGCTCG
Organism: Liodrosophila aerea; assembly: GCA_035045005.1. Taxonomy (NCBI): domain Eukaryota; kingdom Metazoa; phylum Arthropoda; class Insecta; order Diptera; family Drosophilidae; genus Liodrosophila; species Liodrosophila aerea. The sequence goes on from JAWNNL010000732.1 coordinate 125,346, forward strand.
CTTCGCAACAACGTTAATCGCCAGCTAGACGGCCAATAGTTGTTTCATTCATGATTGATATTGAATGAATGACATTCAAAATGAGAATTAATGTTGAAATGATGAAAAGATGAAATGATAAAAAGAAGTTACGCTCTAAAGATATATCAATGTAACAAAGTACTGATGAAATAATAAAATGATCTAAGTATGTAATGATACACCGATTAAAAACAAAGTGATGAAATGATGTAACAAAGAAATGATGATGATGATCAACTGATATAATGATCGAGTGATGTAATTATGTACTGAAGAAATTTTAATGTTATCTAACAATGTAATGATGATGAAATTATGTAATAATGAAATTATGAATGATGAGAATAATGAGAATACTAAAATTTGAATGTGAGGAATGTAAAAAAATTATTTTAAGATATGAGAATAAAAGAAAATGAGGCAATGGGGGATTACTATCGACAAGCCGCCACATTTAGCGTTATACTAGGGAGTCCCGCCTAACACAACATTTCATTGCATCTATGAATAGATAAGCAAGGCAAAGCTATAGTAGAATGCCATTGACGTAGAAGTCTCTGTCATAGATAAACAAATACACACATGCAAATCCAGAAACAAATGCTAGGAGAATGCTGAGCGCATGCATACTCGACCCCCTCCCCCTACATTGAATCTTAATGTCTTACAGTGCTTACTGTTCAATCGTGCCCCAATAACACAGCCTAGATAAACAAAAATTCAGCCAGACAGGCCCGTATCTACCATGTAGTCAAGTGCACAATCTTAAAAGACCTTTAGATACTTTTTAAGTACACCGTTTTAAAGTTTTTGTTGCCTGTCGTACTGCAATAATTTATTGCCAAATCAAATCATCATATAAATCTCGATAAAAATCATATTATGGTTATACTATGTACATAAAGATTTCGAAAAGGTACGCTCAAAATGTTTTAAAGAGCATATTAGTTTGTGCTAAAAACAAACCACACGAAGCTAATCTACATATTTCGACATAGACCAAATATAAAGGTATTCGAAAACGATGAATTGAAATTCGGAACCCCATTTTTTTCAAAAAGTAAATCGTTCGCTCGAATTTTAAAATGGGAGCAGGCCTGAATAATACAATATTTGAAAAGATTGTCGATAATGCTTTTATCTCTTTCAGTATGAGAGGAAATACTATACTTATCCAAGCAATTCTTTCATACAAAAAGGCTCAAAAATACTCAAATCATGACAACGGTTATTTCTTATCATTTTATCTGCAAAGTATCACAATATCATAAAGAAGTTTATTAGTATGTGGACTATTGCATCCGCTCTTTGTGATAATTTCGCTTCAGTTTACTTTAAGCCATTGAGCGATGGGGTTTATTCTGATCGTGCTGACTGTTCTCCTTTCCTTCATATTGGCATACCTGAGCCAATCGTACAGCTACTGGGAATCACGGGGAGTGAAACAGTTAAGGCCACATTTTCTGTATGGCCATTTCTTTAAGCTTAAGTCCTTGCACCTGAGTGAACTACTTCAGGAGACATACGATGCTTTTAAGGGAAAATGCCAAATGGCTGGTACTTATATATATACTCGACCAATTGCTGTTGTAACAGATTTGGAACTTGTTAAAACTATACTTATCAAAGACTTTAATAACTTTGTGGATCGTACAAACGCAGTCGTCGACACTAAAGAAAATCCACTCTTAGGACATCTATTCAATTTGTCTGGAGAGGAGTGGCGTGGGCTAAGAACAAAACTTTCGCCAACTTTTACCAGCGGAAAAATCAAGTACATGTTCGAGACAATTATAGGAGTAGCTGACCAACTAGAGAAGACATTCTTAAAAGCAGTACCAGAAAATAGAGGACCTACATTGGAAATTTACGATCTCTTGGGGCGATACACTGTCGATGTGATTGGCAGCTGCGCATTTGGAATTGAATGTAATAGCCTGAAGGATACACAAGCTGAGTTCCGTGTCATGGCCAGAGCTCTCTCTATTAATCCAAGACGAAATGTTCGGTGGCTTCTTTTTAAAATGAGCTTTGGCCGAATATTATCAAAATTACCAATTAAGTTTCGCGCATTCGCAAATGAGTACACTGATGTATTTGTAAACCTTGTGCGACAGACTATTGAATTGAGAGAAAGCCAGAAAATCAAGCGAAATGATTTCATGGATCTTCTGCTCGAGCTACGCAAAAATGAGGAGAAAAATGGACTGTCTGTGGAGCACTTGGCAGCTCAGGTCTTTGTGTTCTTTATCGCGGGCTTTGAAACCAGCTCAAGCAACATGAGCTATGGTCTCTTCGAGTTAGCCAAGAACAAAGACGTCCAAGATAAGGTGAGAGCAGAAATTCAGACTGTCCTACAAAAACATGGTAAACTGACCTATGAAGCGATGATGGAAATGTCATATTTGGATCAAGTCGTCAGCGGTGAGTAGATAATGTGGTAATGCGGAGATAAACAGAATCAAGATAAGTAGCAGAGGTGATATGGTACGATAAGCATGTCTCTACTATCTTTATTGGAGGAATAAAGACAACCAAATTAAAATATTCTCCATATCATTTCAAAGTATGTACATTTTATCACAGTAATTTGATTGAAAACTCATAATGTGTTGACATAATGAAATATTAAAAGCTACAGTCGGACGCCACCGACAACAGGAGACCCTGTACTTAGCATCTCAATTTAAACAAGGCAGAAAAAAAAAACATAAAACACACAAACAAAAATTAAAAAAAAAACATAAATTTAAAAAAAAAACTAAATTAAAAAAGAAAAAACTAAAATTAAAAAAACATTCTTGTACTATCGTCCGACCATGGGATCGAACCCGCAGCCATTCGACTTCAAGACCAACACTCTATGCAGCTCCAAAACCAAATTTTTAGCGTTTTTCCTCAGCGGCTTTGTTTGCGATTCCTATATTTTTTTCAACTATGTGGTAATTTGAAGAAGATATGTCACTTGGTGATGAGTAAGGTACTTAACAGCAAACAACTTGTCTCAAAACTCAATTTAGTATAGTGGATTTCCATCTTTAATTTAATTCTCATATCTGTATTTTCAGAAACTCTTCGCAAATATCCAGCGCTGCCTATCCTAACACGAGTCGCCGCAGAGGATTACAAGTTACCGCAATATGAAGAGAAGGCCTCTTCAGATAGTCAAATCGTCATCAAACGTGGCATACGAGTGTATATTCCTGTACGTGCTATACACAATGACCCAGAAATCTACCCGGAACCCCACAGATTTCGCCCAGAACGGTTTGACCCCGAAGCCCGTCAACATCGCCATCCCATGTCGTTCCTCGGATTTGGCGATGGACCACGGAACTGCATAGGTCTACGTTTTGGAAAAATGCAGGTTAAAGTAGGACTCATTACCTTACTAAAGTCCTTCTGCTTCAGTCTACCCCATGGAGAGCCAACAGAGGTCTCTATTGACAACAAGAATTTATTGCTTGTGCCTAGCAAGGGCATCAATCTATGCGTGGAACGCCTAGTGGCAGCGGAGACTTAGAATACCAACATATTTTAATTGATTTGAAGACCCTAATGAAATGGACAATACTTGCACTGATAAAAAAATTAAAATCTTAAATTAAGAATTTGAGCAATCTTAAATTTTTAATCCCGAAAAAGCTTGAAAAATAACCATAAATCTAATAATGAGAATTCGAATGTCATTTTCAAGATTTAAAAATCTTCTTATTAGAACTTGTTTGTGTCAAAATGTCCGTCTCATTCGCACACCCAGGCTAAGTCAGAATAAAGAGAGATGAAGCGAAATTTTAAATTAAACAAAAAAATACAAAAATAAAAAAACGTAGTTCTCTGCCTGGACTTGAACCCGAGTCGTCCGCATTCTGCATTCTTTGCAATCTGTTCATAAGAATTGTATTTGGTATTTGGGATGTGCAAACTGTGAAAGCTTTGTGGCGCAAGGGTCTAAGTCGACAGTGAACAGCGTTGCGTGTGTCAAGCAAGGGAGGAGTCGTGAGTTCAAATCGCGAAGCCGGACAAGTAAATTTGGTATGTAAAATTAAAGATATAATCAAATTTAATAGATGCAAAAAAAATTTATAAAATATAAAGATGAATTTATATAAAAAAAAAAAATTATAATAATATTAAAAATGTGCATCACATGTATGTAATTTAGCGGTTAATCTAATGAGAGGAAAAAATCATGATTTAAGATTTTTGTAAATCTAAATTTGAGATTATGGTCGTGATTTTAGATTTTTTAGCATCTTATTTTAAGCTGGTTCATACTTGAAGTAATCTCTATAAAATCTTGAAATAGAACCAATAAATCTTAAATATAGATTTTTCAGGCTTAATTAAAAAAAATCTTGATTTGAGCTTGGAAATCTAAAATCAAGATTGCATAGAGATTACCCTACTTTCGTCACCAAATGGTCTTGATTTTATGACCAAAAATCTTCATTTTAGCTCGTTTTTTTTTTGAGTGTACATATACTCAAAACGTTGAGTCAGTGCGATTAATATTTCCAGTCGCGACAAGAGTAAATATGAAAAAATAATAATAAATACAATAGAAACCCTGCGTAATCAAATTCTGTAAAGGAGAAATGAAACTTAAGCAGAAAATTAAACAAAATTGACTCGTTTGGCGACCGATTGAAAGGCAAAACGCACCGAATCGGGCTGAAAATTTATAGACGCCACTAGGCAACAGCAGCTACTCAGTCATCGTCAGTCGTCAGAGAGGCAAACCGACACCGACACCTCGGGCAGCAAATCACACACAGTGACACACACTCGCACACGCACACACACACATACATATGGGGGAGGGAGGAGAGTTGATTATAGCCATGTGAGCTGACCAAAAACCAATGCTGCACCACACTTGATGCACTGCCTTTCACCTTTACCAAGTCCTAGAGATTTAGCCACACTCCACATGTGTGTATGCGTCACACATGCACACACATTAATCCAAACATTTACAATATTTTGCTAATTAGCAGAATATGTGAATATATGCATAATGAATGCACTTGATGCGACGCAGAGAAAGAGCATTGGCGAGTGGAGCGAGGGACTGAGCAGCAGCAGCTCTTGTAGGTGTCATATTAAATTTATGACTGCTTGCAGCCCACCACAAGGTGGCAACGCTGCATGCAACCCGGCAGCTGTTCTCATTTGCTGATTTTGTCGATTAGTTAAGGAAATGCTGAAACGTTGTGCAGAACGAGAAAGGAGTTGGCTATTCTCCAGGTAGGCAACGGCAACGGCTACATGAAATAATGTGCATGACATTAATCAATAGTTCTGAGTCCTTTCATCAGCATGAAATGTAGGCGAAAATTGAGAAGAGTAGCACGTAGTAAACGCATGTCTGGATGTTATAGAGACTCTGTTAAAAATTAAATTCACTCAAAAGAAACCAAATAATATACGCATAATATTATTCTGACCTAAATGAATATAAGTGTGTTTACTTACCTATGCTGGCTTTAATTTTGTCAGTTTAATAACGCTTAATTTTCACTTGCTCTGATATTTTGCACAATGCTATATTCTATTTACTTCATTTATTCATATTTTTTATTTTAATTGTCAGTTTGATGCATTTAATTTCCTTTGCAGAATCTGCTTTAAGTTTTTACAAACTTCAACGGTAAGTTTTAGTATATAGAGCAAAAAACGATAAGCAAATCGCATTTCATCATCAAGCACATCCAACAATTTCACCGTGACATTTAGAGCTAGGGCAATCGCAATGAAAACTGCTAGGTATATTTCCATTTTATCTAAGCCGCGTTGACCACTTTTTCATGCAAAACAACGAACCTAACTGATCGTAGCCTGATCCATTTCGCTAAGCTTTACTTTTATCAGAATAAAAGCTCTAATGTTGAGCAAGTCGGAGAGTCGTGAGAACAACAGAACTGACTTAACTTGAGCGTCGACAGAGAGTGGAATAAACAAATAGAAATGAGAATGCGTGCTAGAGAACCTAATTAAATTCGCTTACTCTTTGAAATGATACTGTTGGAAAACACGCAATTTAAATAATTGCGGTTAGCGTATTTATCGAGTTGGTAATATCGATAACACCATATGCAAAACCAGCCATGTATGATGAAATTGCGTGTCGCAAAAGCGTAATACACACATGCACATAAAAATACCACCTAATGCGTTTTGCGGTACTTTGAACTTTACTTTTACTGGAATTTCGTGATCGACAGACAGAGCTTATTGAAAAGACTAAAATATAATATAAAAATAAAACTACAATTGTGTTATTGTTGAGTGCTGAAAAGTGGCTGTGGTTTATATCTATTTTCAGACTGTTGGATGCTATTGGGTTTATCAAATAAACTAATAGTTCATTGTTGCTGCCTGCTGCCTGCCAGAGTTCCGTTATAGTGTTGCTGTGTGTTGCCCGCCGGAGCGCTAGTTTGGTTCTCAGAATTGAGACGCCATATTGTGAAATTTATAATAGATACGGTATATACAATGCACACTGATAAAATATCGGAATATCGTCCTCTTCGTTTTTTTTGGACAATTTATTTAAAAAGTACAATAGTTTGAAGTGTGGTAGATAATATAAAGTGTAATGTTTAAAAAAACTACCTAAAATTAAGATATTTGGTGATAGTATTGTGACCAGAAAAATAGGGTACTCTTTGCAAACTTGATTTTAAACATTTCAAACTAAACACAAGATTTTTGTCAACCATACAAAAAAATAAGTATTTTTATATATTTGAATACTCTATTTTTTTTATTTTTCAGTTTTGTTGTCATAAGCTTGAGGGATTTATTAATGAACCTTGGCAACTATCTGCCCAGCCAAGCCCATGCAATTATTACCATTTGAAACTTAACCTGCAAACCTGTAAAATCACACACGTAGCAATGCAGGTCGCTAACCACACAGTAGCAGTAGATGTAACTGTTAATCTTACCATTATTATTTTATTTATCATATTTTTTTATCGGAAAACTTTTCTTACTTTTCTAACATTTCCGACTTATCTGTGAATAATCACCTCATCCGACGCCGTCTATTTTACTCGCAAACAACCTCCCCGATAACCCTACGGAATGTATAATAACTATATATATAATTGAGTTTAGTTTTAGAACGACACCCGTTCTTGATGGTATTATACTATTGTAGCAAAAAATATTTCATATTCAATTAAGAAATGAAATAGAATGGCGGTTTGAATAGTAGATGACACAAAATAGTCGAAAAAGAAGCCCGGAAAGCTACATCAGGGAGCAACCGATAGTAGCATATGCATACACATAAACATATACATACACTGACAAACACTCGCTCTTGCAAAAACATACATCACGCATTCACACTTATGTACATACACTGACGTGCAAAACTGTAACACGTTTTCGGTATGATCACTTCTACGGTCTGTATCTTCGCTTATATTCGATGGATCTTAAAGATCTTAGTCTTGTTTTGTTAATTATATATTTAACTATGTTTTGTGAAAATTTGAAGCCATTTGATAAGCCGGAATAAAAATGCCAAAGCAAAATGTAAAAAAAGCCAAGTGTTACAGTTTTGCACCCTAGTATTATTTAAAAAAATATTTTTATTAAAATTTTTTTAATAATATTTCCACAGGCATTTTGATTTTTTTTAACTCTCCTATGTGATTTGGCATACTGTAGGTGAACCGTTGCCCCAATTCAGGATGAATACCCTACCAAATGTCCTTTGACCACTCTCACATCTCCTTCATGCCACTTGGAGGGACCGCCCATTTCGCTAGTTCCAATTTTACATGGATTCCAAAAATTTTCAATTGGATTCATATCGTGGGATTGTCGTAGCCACCACATGTACTGAAATTTTTGTTTTAACACCCAAATTTGGACCGAAAAGCACGTGTCCTTTGGATCATTGCCTTGCTGAAAACAACATTTTTTAGCAAAAGGACCCATATTTCCGATGATTTCTGGAAAATTCAGTTGTAATATGATTAATTATAATTCCTTTCACATTATTACATCGATTAACACCAAGAAATCAACTCCAATTTTTTTAAAAAGACCCCAAACCATACTTGAGCCGTCACCATCCTTTTCGGTTTCTGCACATTTATTCATGACTGGCTTGAGGGATCTCTATTCCAACATGGGATATGCATCGATGAGAACTAAATATAAGTATTACAGAACAACAATTAACAAATTTCAATCAACACAGGTTAAGTTCACGAGATTCAAATTAAGTTTAAAATTTCTTTTAAAATGTAGAAAATCGAAAATAATACCCAAATTCATTACCAACAAGTCCAAACATTACACGATATTCACTGTTGACAAAATTACATATCCAAACATACACAAAGCTCTAACCAGACACACTTACAACTACCACAATAAAATCCTTAGCCTGCTAATAAAACAAAAACACCAACTCTTACAAAAACAAACCGAACAGCTGGAACAAACAAAATTGATACTAACACAACGAATGACCACAGATGACGCAGCGGCGTTTTTTGAGAGAGAGGAGAACGTTACGAACAAAACAACAACAACTATCAAGAACAGGCATGAAAAGAAATTCGAGAGACTAAGGAACGAACGAAACAACTCTTTACCCAACAACAACAAACAAAGTGAATGGTTTGTCAATACGACGAACGTAGACTTCCCGCGAAACGTAATAACTTTATTAGCGAAAGGTCCAAAGTTCGCCATCCCAACAGAGAATAGAAATATACCTCTCTTAGAATATATTGCGGATGGCGAAGAAATTATACAAACAATAAAAGAAAAAGAGAATCAAGAGACTATTAAAACAACACAAAACGAGGAACATTTTAGACACTAGGGATCGTGCAATTTTAGACACTGTGGAACAAACAAGGAATTTTCTGAATAAAAACAAAAACGTTAAAATTTTAACATCAGACAAAGGAAATATGACCGTGGCGATGGATTCAAAGGAGTATATAAATAAAATGAATAACATATTAAATGACTTATCTACGTACAGAACATTAAGACAAGACCCGACAACTAAACTACAAACAAAAAACAGTAACTTCGTCAATAAACTTTTCACTTTAGGAGTAATTACAAAACAAAAGAAGAATAAGATGACCACTACGACTGCTCTACCACCCCGGATATATGGTTTACCCAAGATACACAAGGAGGCTATACCACTTAGACCCATTTGTTCGTCTATCAATTCACCGTCATATGAATTGTGTAAATATATTGTGAATATTTTAAATAACGTCACTAAGGAATCAACATACAATATCAAGAATGCAGTAGAATTCAAAGAAAGGATCAATAATAAACAAATATCGGATGACGAGTGTTTGGTATCTTTTGACGTAATATCACTGTTCCCAAGTATACCAATTGACTTAGCCCTAAACACGATAAGGAAAAAATTGACTATAATTGAAAATTATACAACAATACCGAAGAATTTATTTATGGACATAGTACAATACTGCATACAATAAAACAGATATTTTAAATTCGCGGAGCAAATATACATACAACTGAAAGGAATGCCTATGGGATCACCAGCCTCACCCATTATAGCAGACATTGTAATGGAAGAACTTCTGGACCAGACAATAAAAAACTTGACGAACAAACCAAGATTTTTGACGAAGTATGTAGACGACTTATTCACAATAGTAAAAACGGATGATACCCACAACGTTTTAAAACAATTGAATTCTTTCCACAAACAAATAAAATTTACAATGGAACAGGAAAAGGACGGAAAGCTAGTTTACTTAGATTCTATGATAAATAAACTGGACAACACATTAAAACTCAAGTGGTTCAAAAAATCAATAGCATCTGGACGAATAATAAATTTCTACTCTAAACACCCAAAAAATATGATAATCAATACAGCACTCAGCTGTATTAAAAGGGTGTTAAAAATATCGGACAATATATACCACAGGGAAACAGAAAGTGAAATCATAACTATATTAAAAAACAACGATTTTCCAACAAACTTAGTATACACCTTATTAACAAAAGCGAAAGAAATTATACAAAAACCAACTGAAAAACCAAAGATGTACAAATCCGTAATATACGTACCGAAACTATCAGAGAGACTTCAAAGTTCAGACGTATACAATAAAGAAGACATGAAAATAGCCCACAAACCATACAGCACTTTAAAAACGTTTTTCAACAACACCAAGTCAAAAATTGATACAATGGACAAGCGCAATGTGATATACAAGATTAAATGTAAAGGTGGTAACGACGTCCCGTGCAACTGTATATATGTTGGCACAACAAAATCAAAACTAAAAACTAGAATAGCTCAACATAAATCGGACTTTAAATTACGACATGAAAATTATATACAAAAAACTGTACTGTTAGCCCACTGTGCAAAAAATAACCACTCACCGAATTTACAGGATGTCGAAATTTTACAACAAGAACAACACTGTAATAAACGCTACACATTAGAAATGCTTCACATAATAAACACACCAACAAACATACGGTTAAATTATAAAACGGACACTGAAAATTGCGCTCACTTATACAGACATTTACTAACAAAAAATCAGTACCATACTCCACGTTAAACAGAGCTGACGTGTCTAAAATGTAAGGATTTTGTATTTTGTTTGTTTATATACTGTATTCCATTTTTGAAATAGTTTTATTGTAAGATTGTAATTGTTATTTTTCTTGTAATTATTGTGTTTAGTGCCCTGAAGACGATCGTCGTTAGAACGATCGAAATATATTGGAAAATAAAAACCCAATGTTTTATTTCGGACCTCGAGCTAGCAAAAAACCAAAATAAAAATATGGAAAGGTCGCAAAATGCATTATTAAGAGTTTTTATTTAAAACCATTTTTTACTTGCCATCAGCTTTAGCGTTATTGTGTAAACGATACCCGATAAGCTTGCCCCGATAGTTTCAGTATTTGCCGCCACTTGGTATTTTTCGGATTGCCAAATACGTACACACTTTGAGAAGAGAAGAAGACGGCGACGCTACGACTACGCACGCACGCAACAAGCTACGACGGCCATAAGGGCCAGCGACGATGTAAAAGTGCGATTAATTATTACATTTATAAGTTACTCAATAAACCATATTTACTATTCACTAAGCAATCTCATATTCGTACATTCTGACATACATTCAGACTAGAGATGGGCACGGGCCGGGCCGGGCCTGGGGCCCCACGGGCCTCGGTCGAAAAATTCGGGCCGCGGGCCTAAAATTAAAAAACGGGCTTTAAGCGTGCGGGCCCGGGCCTACGAACTAAAGCCCGCCAAGCCCGATAGGCCCGTAAAGCCCGACAGGCCCGTGAAGCCCGACAGGCCCGGTAGGCCTGAAACCACAAAATAAATTAAATTTTTTTTCGGAAAGACACTTCTTTCATTATATTATGGATGATAATTTTTAGTAAATATTTTTCGATAAATGTAAAGTAGCAACAAAAATTGGTGTTATAGCCGGCTCGAGGTCAAGATTTTTACATTACTCCACGTCCTTTGGTGCAGACGTGTCAACAAATTCGCCCTGAAGACGGTTGCCGTGGAGCAGCCGAAATATATTGGAGAAAAAGAAGACACAATTTTTGTTTTTTAATTTATAAAAAATCTTGACCTCGAGCCGGCTATAACACCAATTTTAACATTAGAAAGGTCGCCAACTTCATAACTAAGTAAAGTAGCCACTTGACAAATTTATCGGTCAATTTATACCTATAGGAAGTAGCAACTTGCAAACTTTAAAATGTTTTGTATGCCTCTCAGCTCTGGAACAAGCGAGAGCCAGATTGAAAGTCAGAACCTAGATATGTTAATATTTTTGCACAAAAACATGTACTTATTATTATAAGATTATATATAAATTATATATAAGAAAAATGTGAAAAATGAATTGATGTCAAATATTTAATATTTTCTTTGGGAATCATATATGTATGTCGGGCCGGGCCGGGCCGGGCCGGGCCTTTTTGATAAAATTCCGTGCCGGGCCGGGCCGGGCCTTAAAACTGTGGTGCGGGCTTAGGACGTGCCGGGCCTTAAAATTGAGGCCCGTGCCCATCTCTAATTCAGACGATAAGCTTTTCGTCTTCCTACACTTGTTATCGATACTCTACGGGGTTGGCTTCTTGTGCAGCTCCGATAGGGTTGCCAGATAACCTATATAGCAATGTCCACCTGTATGAAGACCTAGATCTTGCAAAAAATAGGAGCTACCATTATTTCTATCGGAGCTACAAAACCTCTCCACCCAAGGTTCGGGTTGAAATGAATATTTTTAGAAAAATATTTTCAAAGGATGATTACTATCTACATATAAGTCTTTTAATATAAAAGTGAACTCTCTTAGCAAGTAACGGTGTGTATATACACTCAGAGACAAAAGCCATGTGAAAAATGAACATGGTCGTAGTTAAATTTATTTTATTCCGAAAAAACCTAAAAATAAACACAAACGTGCTTAATTTGACTAAAATCATATTCAATTCGCAAATAAATATGAATCTTGTCAAATCAAAGTTGAAAGTGTTTAATTCAATATTAAATCAACTTCAATTCAACTACAAAATTGCTTGATTTGACTAAACACATATTAAATGTGAAAACAAATATGCATCTATTCAAATCAACAACGAACAACATTATCGCTGTACAAAAATCGAAACAGTTATTTTCGCATTCTGTGGTGTCTATTCGTAATGCGCGATATACATACATAAATATGCCGAACTTTATTAGTTTGTTCTGTCGCTCTTGCAGTAAGTATTTAGTACTGACAGAAAAATATTACTTCATTTTTTTTAAATATAAAATTCAACAATAAATAAAAAATAAAAAACGAAGTTCTCTGCTGGGACTTGAACCCGAGTCGTCCGCATTCTGCATTCTTGCTATCTGTTCATAAGAATTGTATTTGGTATTTGGGATATGCAATCTGTTAAAGCTTTGTGGCGCAAGGGTCTAAGTCGACAGTGAACAGCGTTGCGTGTGTGTCAACCAAGGAGGAGTCGTGAGTTCGAACCGCGAGAAGCCGGACAAGTAAATTTGGTATGTAAAATTTGAAATATAAACAAATTTAATATATGTAAAAAATTTATAAAATAAAATAAAATTTATAAAAAAAAAAATATTAAAAATGTGGTGCATCATATGTAATTTGGGGCGGTTAATCTAATATTTTTTTTTTAAGTTGTGCGTATTTGAATTGAAAAGAGTCGTAATCAATTTGACTATGATATTTTAATACGAAAACTTTTGAATTAAACATATTCATATTCAAATATTAATGATATGGTTCCACGTTAAATTAACAATTTCCGTGTTAACTTGACTTTTATACCCATAAATTTTCAATTCAACTACAGAATAGTGATTTTTACTACGTTTTTTCCCTCTGTGTAGGTGACTGCTTTTTGTTATTAGAACTTCCGAGTTGCTAAGATAATACCAGTTGAGATAATTGTGTCGATTAATGCATTTTTAGTTGTCGACATTCCGTTTTCATATTTTAATAATGTCATCAAAGTTTCGACAATAATTTTCCCATAAGTTAGTCTATTAAACGCATCGTAAAAATGAATAAACCAAAATTTAGAAATAATTTGTAGCAGCTACAAAGTAAATGTGAAGCTATCCTTATGGTATCCTGCAAGAAGTTTGCATGTTCATTCATAATTACAAGGTGGTTGACGGCTGTGTGGATGAGAGGCGGGGAAAAGGGGTCATTGCAGCTGTCGTCGTCGCATCCAACACACAAAACGCGGAAGCGAGTGAAAAGCAATTATCAGGTGTCAAAATTTATATTAGTCTCTCCGAAAAACGGCAGCAAAACAAAAAGGAAATCAACAACAAAAACAAAAAAGGAAGGCTAAACACAAAAAAGTTGCCAAGGAAGCAGAGGAAACTTGAAAACAAGTTGCCAAACGACATGAAACAAAACCCATACTTTGCACTTGTAAAAATTATTTCAATAAAAGGGAATTTCAAGGAAAAAAGTGGCGATATCGAAGAGGAAAAATAACTTATCCTATCTACTTACAACCTACCTCTGAATATATTTTACCTTTACTTAAGTTCCTAAAAATATGTTAAGCCGAATTAGGATACAATACAAGAACCAAAATTCATACATAGGTAGCATGTAATTCTAATTACATATAAGTTAACAAATGCAAATTAAGGAAAATTAACTTGATTTTCTTAGCTAATAATAAATCACGTTTGGGCCGATCGATCGTTTGTGCAGAGCTTAGTAAGAGCTTTTAACTTTTTACATAGTCAATCACTTTGGTGGTGAGCGAATTTGAAAACAAGTGTATCTTTAATTTCTACTATAGACTGACAAATAAAACTTGCAGACATGCAAAGCTAAGTCGATTTGGCTTGTTAGTCTTTTAAAATATATTGTCATAAGCTGTTTTGTGTTTTCACAACCACACGTAAAAATATTCATTAATATACATATGTATGCACCCGACAGGAAACTACCTTGTACCCCCTGTCATACTAGTTTTGAATTCTAGCTCTAACTTGCACCCTCTAGAAGAAATAATGATCAATCATTGATCAATCTTTATATTTTTGATTTTTTTTTTTGTCAATACAACTGAGTACAAGAAGCGGGTTAAATTGAATAAATTGTTTTATTTGATTGATACACATATAATAACATATATATACACGTAATTTGATACACATATAAAATTAACGGCATGGCAGCATGGGTGTTTTTTACAGTGTACGTTAACCCTTTAGCCGTTAAGTTTCGGGCAAAAATGATTTGCGGCGCAAGTGCATTGGCACGCAATGCAGAAGTTGAAGGAGCTCCAGGAGCAGTGCGCTGACGATGACGATGACGATGACTATGATATGGCTATGATGGCGATAAGGATGAGGACGCGGACGAGGACGACATCGCCGGACGCGGATATCCTTTTCAACGTTTTCGCTTCATAACAATAATTTAATACGCTGCAGACTAGTTTTTTCGCCTTTTTGTTTTCCATTATTTATTGGCCATGTGCGTGTGTTGTGTGAAAATGATAGGCTCACCATGAGCCAGGATAGCAGGAGAATAAGGGGAAGTGAGAGCAGTTACTTGGCGGGGTGATTAGACACCCGCCGGGATATTGAGGGACCTCCAGGCAACTAAAACTGATATATGTGCGCAATTAAGTTGGCAAATGAGGCACAGTCCACAAAGAGGTGCAAAGTGTGCAGAGGGGGTTGTGGGGTTGTGGGGCAAGCACTCAGTGCCTGACACAATCTGGCACGGTTATTGAAAAGAGAAAAGCCTACCAAGTATGTGTGAGTGGGTGTGAGTGCGAGTGTATGATGTGTACGGCACTGTTTCTATGGCAGGTAACTCTATGTGTTTGTTTTCCCTTTGTGGTTGAACGAGCTGGCTGGCTACAACTTTTTATTAATGTATAATCTTATAAGAGAAGATATTGGCAATCAATTTTCTTAATAAGGAACAGAGCTTGATGGGAGGATTTAATGATGATTATTTAATACTCGAGCCTGCTCTTGCTTTTTATTATTGATGATTGCATATTGATTAAACTTTTTAGATACTGTACTTTTAAACAATATGTTACGTTCGTGTGGTGCATTAGCACATCAAGTTAATGTCTGATTTTCGATATGTTATCTTCCTCCCTTGCAAATTCGCAAAAATATTCTCAGTATGTAAACTTTTTGAGTCACTGTCTTCGTCCTTTGAATGAACCTGAAAATGCATAGAATGTTTGGCGCGATTTGCAGCTCAATCGGATAATAAACACCGGAGATATTGAAAAATTAATTATCTATACTAGGCGTCATTTTTGATTGTGGGTATGTATATGTGAATATTGGTAAACTGTTTGTAGTTGCGCTTATATTTGTATGCATAAGTGTATGTGTGTGTGAATGTTTGCTTATGTTGCTACTATCGACGCCCGAGGCAAAACAAAGTACACGATATCCTACTGTCGGTTTCGTTCGAATGTATTTTTCTGCTGTTTTTTGACCCTGGACTTTAAAAAAGGCAGAAGGAGGCGTGACAAACCCAAAAAAGCTATATATATTCTTGATCAGGACGACGAGCTGAGTCGATATAGCCATGTCAGTTTGTCCACCTGTCTCATTGTCTGTCTGAAGTCCAAGATCTCGTAAACTGTAAGAGCTAGAGACATCATATTTGGCAGTTAGATGTCCCTATAGTGCCAGCAAATCAATTTGTGTTAGATTTTTGATACCTCCCTCCCTCCCCCAAAAACCGCGAAAAACCGAAAAACAATTTTAAAGATACTTGTGCTTTGGCATGCTAAAATCTTATGATAACGTTTATCTGTGCTGTGAATTGTGGCTCAATCGAACACTAAACACCGAAGATATGCGGGATTAAAGTTCCCATACTAGGCAAGGGAGAGCAGTCAGCATGCACTTAATGTATGTACATAAGTGTGTATGTGTGATATGAGTGAGTGTTTGTTAGCGTGTGTGTGTACAAAGGAAAGTACCGGGTCTCCTACTGTCGGTTGAATCCGACTGTTGCTTTCCCAGTTTTTTTTATGTTAATCTTCTTAAATTGTTTTATCTTCCATAAGTTTTTTATTTAATAAAGAAATTAGGTTAAATACAATTTTTAATTCTAATAGATTGAATGGTGCTAAAGTGAGTGTAACGGGATCTTGACCTCTGTCTTCCACAATCCTTTAGCATTTGTAGACTTTGTACTTTAAAAAACGAGGTCTAGGTGTTCATACATACGACGTGATCAACAATAATACATATATAAATATGCTTTGTGGAGTATGTCACGCAAATGTCATTTCCACAAACTTAATATACTTTTGTACTTTTTTAAAGTACAGGATCTAAAAAAATATAACGCCTAGAGCAAAAACTTATAACCAAAGCTAAGTCAGAAAACGGAAATTGTTGCATAAAAATAGTTAAAAAAAAAAGTAGGGAAAGCTACAGTCGGACGCAACCGACAGTAGGAGACCCTGTACTTTTATTTGCCCTGGGCGTCGATAACAGCAGCACCATATATATACATACTCACATACACATACACATGCACTTATACATATGTGTGTATACATACACACACACTTATACATACAATTATTTGCTCAAATACAAACAATAGCTAACACTCATTCAGGAATTCATACTTACAATCCAAAATCACGCATACGCCCTATTGGCCGCTTACACTGTGGCTTCCCCCCTCCACAACCAACTGTCTAGTACAGAAAAGTGTTTGTCCAATATCTCCCGTGTTTGTTATCCGATTGGGCTGCAAATCGCATCAAACATTCAAAGCATCTAAAACTTGCAAAAAAGGAATCCAATGACTCTAAAACTGTACATGCTAAGAAATTCTTGCAATTTTGAGGGGAAGGGGGATGAGATACCAAATTAAAAACATAAACTTGGGCTGCCTATGTAATACACGAACCAAACAAAAAAAGAATTGAGTCTCTAGCTCTTATAGTTTCCGAGATCTCGGTGTTCATGCGGGCGGACAGACAGACAGACGGACATGGCTATATCGACTCAGCTCGTCGTCCTGATCAAGAATATATACACTTTATGGGGTCTGCCACGCCTCCTTCTGCCTGTTACATACAGGGTCTAAAAAAACCATACCCCTTTTTATTTGCTATGAATTGCAGCCTCTAATCAAACCCGAAGCATGCAAAAGTTCTGTTGAAATTTTTAATTTATCTGCATTAAACAATGGATTTATTTATATAAATTTTGCAGTTTTTATTGCTGTCAGGTGGAAGAGGGGGACCATGACCAATGACAATCTATTTATGCTTAACACGCATTCGCCAATGACAGCAACAACAAACTCGCATGAGCTCAACTCATTCTATTCGCCCCACTTACTGTGTGTAATAAAATTCATTCATAAATTCACAACTGCCGAACACAACATAAAACTATGCAGAGAGAATTTCCCTCGAAGAGTTGGCTTCAATTTCAGTTTCAACTCGCGTTCAATTCTCAAAGTGTGGTGAATTCCAGCAGCCACCCTCCATTGGGCAACGTGCGGCAACACTCACGCTCACACAGACACTCACACACACAAACGGGGAGCTGCAAATAAACCAAAAGTTAGAAAAAAAGAGAACCAAATAAAATGTTGGCAGCAACAACAAAAATCACAGTCGTCTGATTCGTTCGCGACGCAACTGCCACCAGTAAAGGCGGCATGCCACCCACCACCCACTGTCCCCGCAGCCACCAGCGCCACACCGAACCATACTAACCATTGGACGACGACAACGACGATTTGCTGAGCCCATTTCACATTGTCTTCGGCCCGATTCGGTCGTCGTGCCGCTGGCTTCGGCTTCGACGGTTTTGCGTGGCAATCGGCGCGGTCCTCAGTTTCAGTCTGACGACAACGCTCGTGGCGCGCGGTTGTGTTGGCTCTCGGAAAAAGCAAGGAACAAGTGCTGCCTGTTACGAACTGTTGCTAACAGGTTGCTTATCATAACTAAGTTTATAATTAAAAACTGAAAAAAGCTGCTTATTTGTAGGAAACCATTCAATAACTAAACGTGTGTGCTCAGCTAATAATAATATTAAAAAAAAACATTAATAAACTGTAAAAAAAAACCATTTGTAAACTTCTGTGTCGCAAATAAATGCATTGCTGCGTTTCAACAGCGTGATTCCTCGCGCGAATGACAGCAACTACATTCAATAGAACATAAAATCGCGTGCATTTCAAGTCGCGCGCGTTTTTAGTGGCTCTGGCAAATGCGTGTTTATTGTAATTATATTTAAAATGTACAAAAAAAGAAAAGTCCAGGTTATTTATACTAGTACCAGCCACACCCCCTGAACACACACACACATTGCACCCTCCCGCCAAACACACACACACACCACACCCCAAATGTAGTATGTAAGTGAGAGACGGTCAATGGTCAGAACCGCGCGCGTGTTTTTGATGTATGCGGCTCATACCACAACAATGAAATTTGCCTATAAATGTGTCTGGAGCTCTGCTGTTTATTACCCCACACATACAGACGTACATGCTAAT
Source organism: Liodrosophila aerea (assembly GCA_035045005.1). Taxonomy (NCBI): domain Eukaryota; kingdom Metazoa; phylum Arthropoda; class Insecta; order Diptera; family Drosophilidae; genus Liodrosophila; species Liodrosophila aerea. The sequence goes on from JAWNNL010000732.1 coordinate 144,461, forward strand.
ACATAAGCATATGTGAATGTGTGAGTGGTTGCATAGTTTTGGGCCGGGTGGCACAACTGCAATTGCATATTTCATGGCTGCAATTTAAAGTTCATTCATATCCATAAACCGCACTCACTAACGAACGCCGGCAAATGGAAAAATGACACACACACTTACACATGTAAATCTGTTGTGGCACATTATTATTATTTGTTGCAAATATGTTGCACATTTGTAGGCGCCACAGAAGCTGATAGATTTTTGTTTGTTTGCGCCCAGCCCAGCCAGGGCAAGGGGCGACAACACATGATTTGCACACATGCCCGATGTGTGTGTGGTTGTTTGGCCTTTTCCATTTTCATGTCATTTGCATTTTACATAAAACTTTGTCTGCACTAGCTGTTGTTGCTCTTCTTCTTATTCTTATTCCTTGTCGAGTTGATTCCGATTTCATGTGAGCCATGTCTTATGCTCTTTTTCTATCTGTGTCTGCTTGATGCACTTGTCAGGTAAATCAGGTATTTTTGCGAATCAAATAAAGGATTCTAAGCAGGTGGGAATAATTGTTCCCTTCAGCTCATTCTATTTCGAATGAATAAAAAATGATTCATCAGAATGATTTGTAAAAGAGTGCCTCTCGTTTTCAACTTGGTTTTCTAGTAAACAAACTCGCAATTCTCTACAATCCTAGAATTCATTATTCAATATAATAGTTAAAAGCCTTTAGGAACAGCTTTCACAAATTTGTTTAACTGATTGAATTCAATCGTATGTTTAATTTATAGCAGGAAATTTGTTTTGAATAATGGATACAAACTGTTAATGAAAGAAATGAAAATGTTACGTTAATTTATACTCTTATAAATAGAAACTCTTTGGCTCGATTAGGTGATCAGCCAGGCAGAACAATCAATTCCTTAGGGGGAATGATAAAGGCGGTAGCTCAACAAGGAACAACTTCTTATGAAATATTCAGCCTTTTGATTTAAAAACTTTTGAGAATCGGTTAATACTTCAAATACTCCACAGATTGCGACAATTTCATGTCAATACCTTTAATAAGCTAATTTGATCTGAAAATGTAGAAAGTCAGCCCCTCTTTTGTATGTGAACTTAAAAGTCGCTTCACCCCCCAGCGCGCACTTACAGTACTCGTATGCCACACAGTGAGAAAAAGTGTGCAAAAGCCTTGGCTTATTATGGTCAGTTCAAGCCAGTCCATTGTTGTTGTTTGTGGCATTCTTGTTGTTGCTGTTGTTAATAACAAGCGATAATAATCAACTTCCGTGCTAAAGGCGCTTATGCCTGAGTGTGGGCAGAGAAGAGGGACTAAGCAAAACCTTGCATACTTAAAGGCGCCGCCAAAGCACTGAGAAATTATTTTGCCATACATTTTGATATATGCTAATATTATGCATACTCTCCCTCCTTCCTTTGCCTGCTGTCCTACACTGTCCGACCTGTTTAAAATGAGGGGTAAAAAATAATACTGAAATATGTCGAAGTTGCATCACGATAAAACGCGAAATATATCACGTGCTAATTAATGTTTGTGTTGAAAATTGAAAATGGTGTACAAAAATGAAGCAAGTTAGAGTATGCCAGTCGTAAGGGCTTAAGCAAGTGAAGTTTGTCCCGAAATAAGTTGCAGTCGCACTATAAATAATTATGCCACAGAACTGTGAATATTTTCTTTTATTTAACCATTAACAACAATTACAAATTTTAATTCGTGTGGAGTGTTATACAATTGGGCTTTCGGCTTAAGCCTGACTCAAATTGTAAATATTTCATTTGTAAAATAAACGTTAGTTATACTCTCTTATTGCCCAAAAGCTGTTGTATAATTTAATAAATTGGTCACATTAATGTAGAATGTGGAATTAAGAACACGTCACGAATACATGTACATTTTTAGACCCTGTACTTTCAAAAAGTATAAAAGTGTCTATTAAGATTGTGCAAGTCGATATATCCATGTCCGTCTATCTGCCCGTCTGGGTGAACACCGAGATCTCGGAAACTATAAGAGCTAGAAACTTAATTCTTTTTTTTAGGTTCGTCCTTTTTTTTTTAGTTTTGTTTATGACGAATAATAATAATTTCTTCAATTAATTATGTTTTAATTTGGAAAACAAAAAATATTATACATGCATATAACTTATAAAAACTGTAAGACTGCTTAACAGTCCACCAAGCAGTTCAATTTGGACTGCTTTCATGTCCTACTAAGAATTATCCCAATAAGAATTATAGCTCAGTTGCGCCACTCTGTTTTGGCACGCGCCATATTGACCCCCCGTTCTATTTCACGTTGGGTACATTCAGTTTCACTCGTCAGTACGTTTTGAGGAATTCGTTCGAACGTTTTCAAATTTTGATTGATAAGTTAATTAATTAACTTGCTGTTAACTAATGACAAAGTACAGGGTCTCCTACTGTCAGTTGCATACGACTGTAGCTTTCCCGAATGTTTTACTTTGTTTATTTGCAAAACATCTGCAACTAGTTGTGCTGCATTACCCCGGGCTCTACGCTCCAAAAATCAAATAAACTAAAGTGACAAAAAGAAGAAACAACGATATGACCTTGCGTCGGGGCTTTCACATCATCTGCCATTTATTGTTTTCTCTTTTCTCGTTGTTTTTTCTCCCTGTTTTTCTTTTTGCTGGCGATTTGCACATAATTTAACAGCTGATTATACAAATTGTACGGCATACTTCGGGCTCCTCGTTCGGAGCCTGGTTTGCATGTCCGAAACCATAAACATAATATACGAGTATATGTACGACAATGAGCTCTCTCACGAGTAGCGCTTATTGTGACCCATAAATTAAAGTTGAATGAAAAAAAGGCAAATGTGTGTATGGCTCAAGGAGATTAGCAGTGATTTCACATTTCATTTTATATGTGGATAGGACAACCAAAATTCTTGCACGAACCAAAAGATGTGGTTGAATATTGTTGATAAAACAGCTTAGGAGATCTTTATCACAAAGGAAGTACTTATGTCACACTATACTAAAGCTACAGGAAAGCTACAGTCGGATGCAACCGACAGCAGGAGACCCTGTACTCTCCTTTGCCGCAACTAATGCGCATACATTAAGTGCATGCACGCTATTCCACCCTTGCTTAGTAAGGAAAATATAATCTCGAATATCTTCGGTGTTTATTATCCGATTGAGCCACAATTTACAACACAGATGAAGGTTACCATAAGATCATTGTATCTTTTAAATTGTGGCTGTGGTCGAATTCGCAGTTTGTTGGGGATCTCGTCGTCCTTAACAAGAAATTATATATACATCTGCCATGCCTCCTTCTGCCTGTTACATTTCTGTGTCGCACAAACTTAATAGACCCTTTTGTAATTTTTTAAAGAACAGGGTATAAAAATTGTGTTGCTTTAAAGATTTGCTGAAGTGCAACATATTTACCGAATGGTAATAATTTTCAGAAAAGTATATTGGCCGACAACTACAACTAGATGCTTTTCATTAAACAACCGGAATCAAGAATTATTATTTACTCTTTATTTATTACTTATAGTACTAACATCAGAAAAGTTATAGTAAAATTGTCTGTATATGAGATCATGATCCCTAATTGTAAGACAAATAGCTCACAACTATCTTACTCTTTAAAAGAAACTCCGGCATAGACAAAATTTTAAGGCCTATTACGAGTATCGTCATATAAGGCCATTAGAAGAAAGGTCAGTTTCGTTTCAGATAGAATCTAGTCTTTTTCTTCAAATGACTCACAAGATTTTTAGACCCTGTACTTTAAAAAAGTACAAAAGGGTCTGTTGAGAATGTGCAATTGACATTTATGATATGTGTAATTGGCAGAAGGAGGTGTGGCAGACCCCATAAAGTATAGATATTCTTGATCAGGACGACGAGCTGAGTCGATATAGCCACGTCCGTCTGTTTGTCTGTTCGTCCGTCTGTATGAACACCGAGATCGCGTTAGGTTCGTGTATTACAAAGGCAGGCCAAGTTTATGTTTTTGATTTGCTATCTCATCCCCCTCCCCATCAAATTAACAAAATTATTCTCTGCATGTACAGTTTCAGAGTTACCGTGATCCTCCATGAATAAAGCTTAGGATGCATTAAATGTATGCTGCGATTTGCAACCCGATTGGATAATTAACACCGGAGATATGGGATAATCAAATTTGTATACTAGGCATTTGGTAGAGGGAGGGGGGAACACAGTGTACGCTAGTGGTCGCGTAGTGGGGCGTATGCGTGATTTTTGATTGCGGGCATGTATGTATGTGTGAGTATTGACTATTGTTTGTAGTTGCGCGTATATTTGTATGTATAAGTGTATGTGTGTATGTATAAGTATATGTGCTTGTGTATGTGAGTATATACATATATCCTGCTGCTGTTATCAACAACCTCGATCCGGAGAAGAAATTGAATCATACTATAGATATTTCAATTAGCTGTAAAAACCTTACGAATACTTAATATAGATACTATAAATAGATATAATTTTGCTATAGATAAATAAATACACCTTTTGTTTTAATGCGTCTAACATTAAAAGTTTGTTACAAAAATTTACCTTAACTAAATTTTG
>JAWNNL010000733.1:0-133577 GCA_035045005.1 Liodrosophila aerea
AAGCCATATATTCAGCTTCTGTGGATGAAGCTGCTACAGAATTTTGTTTTCTAGTGTTCCAGCAAATTACATCAGATTCAAATAATTTAAATATGTATCCGGTTGTACTCCTTCTATCTGACTCGCTTCCACCCCAGTCTGAATCTACATAACCCACCAAATGATTATTAAATTTTACTTTCTTAAAAGTTAATTTTAAATTAATAGTACCTTTAATGTATCTTAAAACTCTTTTTAAACATTGCCAAAGTTCACTGTTATTCTTTTCACAATAACGACTTAAAAGGTTAACAGAAGTGCTTAAATCTGGTCGTGTACATAGCATTATATACATTAAACAACCTATTAAGTTTCGACAAGGAGCATCACATTTCATATCTGAGCTTAATGCTATATGATTTAGTTTATTTGGAAGCGGACAGTTCACTGTATTACAGTCATCCATATTGAATTTTGAAATAACACTTTTAATATATGCTGATTGACTTAAACTTATTTGATTGTCTGTTCTATCTACTTTAATTCCCAAGAAAAACTTAATCTCTTTTAAATCCGTCATTCTGAATTTATTCTTTAAATAGTCTTTAAAACTGTTCAAGGTTTGTAAGTCTTTAGTAGATATAACTAAATCGTCTACATATAAAAGTACATATATATTATTAGATATATCCCCTTTATCAAGGAGATATATACAACGGTCCACAGGTGAATTTACGAATCCTATTTCTATCAATGCTTTCTCAAACATATCGAACCAACATCTAGCAGCTTGCTTGAGACCATATATTGCTTTATTTAGCTTACAGACTTGATTTTGCCCAGCTTTAAGGCCTTCAGGTAATTTCATATATATTTCTTCTTTAAGAATACCATTTAAAAACGCTGTTTTTACATCCATGTGATGTACTTTAAGGTCGTACTGATTAGATATGGACATAATCAATCTAAAACTTGAAATTCTCGCAACTGGAGCAAATGTTTCATTATAATCAATTAAATATTCTTGTGTGAATCCTCGCGCAACTAATCTGGCTTTATATTTTATTGGCTGCCCAAATTCATTCTGCTTGATTGTAAAAACCCATTTACAATCTACTATATTTTTATCTCTAGGCTTCTGTACTAGTGACCATGTTTCATTTAGGAAATGTGAATCGAGTTCTTCTTTTACAGCTTCTTCCCAGTTAGTTCTATCTTTATTATACCTTATTTCATCGAACCTATTAGGAATCGAATATAATAAAGAATGAGCATTCATTACACAATTATTGATTAAATCTTGGTAAGATACTTTAGGTTTTTCTTTTAACCTTTCACTTTTTCTAATATTTGTCTGCGAGTCGCAATTTTCATTTTCAATTATATCATCAGATATACTAACACCAGACACTTCTGGATCGGCATTCTCCAAATTAGCTTCCACTCCACTAGGCAGTTCATCTGATTGATCAGATTTCTCTTCAACATCAAGAACATTTTCACTTTCCAAAGTTTTAAAACTTTCATCATCTCCTTTATTAAGATGCCCGTTCTTGTCAACCACTGCTCTAGATTTGACCATGTTGACCTCGTCAACTATAACATCCCTTGCTGTTATAAACTTCTCAGTATCCACATTCCACACTCTATAACCATTTGGTTCATAACCAACAAGTATACCTTTCCATGATTTTTCATCGAATTTTCGTTTTCTTATTTTAACATGAATATATACTGTTGAACCAAAAACTTTTAAGTATTTTAAACATGGCTTTCTACCATGCCACATTTCGTATGGTGTCTTAATGCATTCCTTCAATGCATTACTTGGGCTCCTATTTATTAGATAGGTAGCTGTCAGCACAGCTTCACCCCAGAACGTTTTCTGTAGGCTTGCCCCAATAACCAGAGAACGAGCTTTCTCTGTTATAGTTCGAATCATCCTCTCGGATACACCATTTAACTGAGGTGTGTGTGGAACTGTCAAGTGGTAGCTGATGCCTTTTCCTGTACAAAATTCTCGCATCTCATTCGACAAATATTCTCTACCGTTATCTATGTATAGATTTACTACTTTTAAATTAAAATGTGCTTCAGCCTTTAGAATAAAGTCTTTAAAGACGGTAAACACCTCGGACTTATATGTCATTAAGTATGTGACACAGTAATGTGTATACTGGTCTATAAACACCACATAGTAATTCTTTTTATCTATTGTTGTAGGTGATATTGGACCACAAACGTCCGAATGAACAATAAATAACGGCCTTTTTATGTATTCTTTATTCTTATATTTTTCAAATTGAAGTCTTGCTTGTTTACCTTTTATGCAACTCTCACACAATTCATCACTAGGCTGAATATTATTCAAAATTTCCGAATCTTCAAATAAATTTTTATTTCTTATTTCTAAGAATTTTCCTTTGCTTATATGCCCTAACCTCTCATGCCATATGTTGTAATTTATTTTATTTAATGCAAACATATCGAACCAACAAGATACAAATTGCACATAAGACTAACAACTCAATGAGGTCAATATACAACAGGACAAAAGACAAAATAAATAAATGGGAAAAAAGCAACGTAATATACGAAATTCCTTGTAATGGAAACAACAATACAAAATGCGATAAAATGTATATTGGAACAACTAAATCAAAATTAAAAACGAGGATATCACAACACAAATCGGATAGCAAACTTCACCTACCAACGAGAATCCAAAAAACAGCACTAGCAACCCACTGTATTGAAACTGGACATACGGCAAATTTTAACGAAACAACAATTTTACAAGAAGAATCATATTACAATAAAAGTTACATTTTAGAAATGTTACATATTACAAATACATCGACAAGCAAGAGACTAAACTACAAGACTGACACTGACAATTGTGCACACATATACAGACACTTACTCAATAACGAGGAAGAATAATCAAAACACTTCAGTATCTAACTCCACGTCACAGTGAGCAGACGTGTCATAAAATGTATGTTAAAATTAAATAACAAATTATGTCTTCTCTTTCTGTTTGAGCACTTGTATTGTTAAATTTTCTAAATTAAGCAAAAAATTGCCGAAGAGCAATCGAAATATATTGGCGTAAAAGAAAATAGGAACCTTGCGTTTTTTTTATTTCGACCCAATAAAACCCACAGACCTAGAGCCGACAAAACATCTATTTTAAAAATTGGAAAGGTCAACATCAGTGAATTTATTATAAACTTTGTTTATACAAAATCATAAGCCAGTGACTTTAAAAATGTGAATGCTGTACGAGTATAAAAAACATTTTTGGAAATTTGAGGGGGAGCGGGAGGAGATATTGGTCATCAGACAAAACCTTCACCTTCATATGCAATACCCGAACTTGAAAAAAAAAATAAAAAAAAAAATAGGGAAAGCTACAGTCGGACGCAACCGACAGTAGGAGACCCTGTACTTTGATTTGCCCTAGGCGTCGATTGTAGTAGCAGCATATGTGTACATACATACTCACATACACATGCACATACACTTATGCATACACACATACACTTATACATACAAATACAAACAATAACCAATACTTATACAGAAATTCATACTCACAAACAAAAACCACGCATACGCCCTAGTAGCCGCGTACACTGTGGCTTTCCCCTTCCCTCAGCCACTTGCCTACTACAGAAAATTGATTGTCCAATATCTCCGGTGTTTATTAACCGATTGGGCTGCAAATCAAAGCATCTAAAGCTTTATTCGTGCAAAGGAATCCAATGACTCTAAAACTGTAAATGCTAAGAATATTTTTGCAAATTTGTGGGGGAGAGGGTTGAGATATCAAATTAAAAAAAACTCGGAAAGCTACAGTCGGATTCAACCGACAGTAGAAGACCCTGTACTTTGATTTACCCTGGGCGTCGATAATAACAGCTGCATATAAGTACATATTCACATACACATACACATACATATAAACATACACTTACACTTATCCATACAAATATACACGCAAATACAAACAATAACCATTACTCATACAGAAATTCATATTCACAATCAAAAATCACGTATACGCTGCGGCTTCCCCCCTTCCCTAGCCAAATGCCTAGTACTGAAAATTGTTTGTCTAATATCTCCGGTGTTTATTATCCGATTGGGCTGCAACTCGCACCAAATATGCAAACCATCCAATCCTGCAAAAAATGAATCCAGTGACTCTAAAACTGTATATACTAAGGACATTTATGCAAATTTGAGGGGGAGGGGGATGAGATATCAAATTAAAAAAACTCGGAAAGCTACAGTCGGATGCAACCGACAGTAGGAGACCCTGTACTTTCCTTTGCACACACACACGCTAACACTCACACAAGCACACATAGCGCAAAGTCGCATGCAACCACACATACGCTCGCGCTGCTCCCCCCTTACCTAGTACTGGGAATTGAATCTTGAATATCTCCGGTGTTTATTATCCGATTGAGCCACAATTTACAGCACAGATAGAGATTATCATTAGATTATCGTATGCCAAAACACAAGTTTGTATCTTTAAAATTGTGGGTGTGGCAGTTTTTCGCGGTTTTTGGGGGAGGGGGGGAGGTATCAAAAATCTAAAACAAACTTGATCTGCTTGCACTATAGGGGCATCTAACTGTCTATGATGTCTCTAGCTCTTACAGTTTCCGAGATCTAGGTGTTCATACGGACGGACAGACGGACAGACGGACAGACAGACGGACGGACGGACAGACAGACGGACAGACGGACATGGCTAGATCGACTCAGCTCGTCGTCCTGATCAAGAATATATATACTTTATGGGGTCTGCCACGCCTCCTTCTGCCTGTTACACACAAATGTCATTTGCACAAACTTAATAGACCTTTTTGTACTTTTTTAAAGTACAGGGTCTAAACATATACTTGGCCTGTCTATGTAATACACGAACCAAACAAAAAAAAACTCGGAAAGCAACAGTCGGATTCAACCGACAGTAGAAGACCCAGTACTTTGATTTACCCTGGGCGTCGATAATAGCAGCTGCATATATGTATAAACTCAAATACACATACACATACACATATATAATCTGGTAACTCTACCGATGTTACATAGGAGTGCAGCCCTGAAATCATCGAGAAGAATAATCGATAGTTGAAGACGAAGAAGATAGAGAGACGTTTAAGTTGAGCAGCAGAATAAAAGTTGATTTAAAGTTGATTTAAAGTTGTTACTAATTTGAAGTTGCCTTGATTAATTTGATTTGTATTTCATTATTATTGTTTAACACATTACATACATTACATATACTATTATTATTTAAATAAATACTGAAGATATTATAAATCTTACATGGGGGCTCAACCGTGTCGAACAGCCGCAAAAATAAGAAGTGACAAAATCATAAAACCTAATAATGCAGTGCACATTATTAAACAGTCGTAATTTAATAAAGTGTTGGTAATGAAAAAAACATTAAAGTTGATACAAAATAAAAATTTCATAAAGTTGTGAAATCATGTTGCGGTCCGGTAAAAAGAATAAAGCTACTACGCAAATCCCGAAAACGAAAAAGAAAATGCCGAATAACGGAACAGTAGAAGATGAACTAAACTGTTCGTATGAAGTGAAGCGTAGAAGCACAAAAGATGATCAAGAAGGAGTAAACGAGATAGTGACTTTAACAGAGAAAAAAGACGTGTTAACAGCAGCTAAGAAAGAGATAAACGGATTGACATCAACAAATGTTAGAAGTTCTGATGAAATACACCAAAATATTAATCCGCTCTTATCTTGGTAATCCCGCCTTTGGGATTATAAATAAATATATAGGAATATTTATAAGTCGTTGACGTTTTAGTTTTTGAATTCTGTTTTATTTATTTCTTATTATTGATAGCACTGCACTTGTATATTTATATTTAATTTATTTGATTGTCTGTTCTATCTACTTTAATTCCCAAGAAAAACTTAATCTCTTTTAAATCCGTCATTCTGAATTTATTCTTTAAATAGTCTTTAAAACTGTTCAAGGTTTGTAAGTCTTTAGTAGATATAACTAAATCGTCTACATATAAAAGTACATATATATTATTAGATATATCCCCTTTATCAAGGAGATATATACAACGGTCCACAGGTGAATTTACGAATCCTATTTCTATCAATGCTTTCTCAAACATATCGAACCAACATCTAGCAGCTTGCTTGAGACCATATATTGCTTTATTTAGCTTACAGACTTGATTTTGCCCAGCTTTAAGGCCTTCAGGTAATTTCATATATATTTCTTCTTTAAGAATACCATTTAAAAACGCTGTTTTTACATCCATGTGATGTACTTTAAGGTCGTACTGATTAGATATGGACATAATCAATCTAAAACTTGAAATTCTCGCAACTGGAGCAAATGTTTCATTATAATCAATTAAATATTCTTGTGTGAATCCTCGCGCAACTAATCTGGCTTTATATTTTATTGGCTGCCCAAATTCATTCTGCTTGATTGTAAAAACCCATTTACAATCTACTATATTTTTATCTCTAGGCTTCTGTACTAGTGACCATGTTTCATTTAGGAAATGTGAATCGAGTTCTTCTTTTACAGCTTCTTCCCAGTTAGTTCTATCTTTATTATACCTTATTTCATCGAACCTATTAGGAATCGAATATAATAAAGAATGAGCATTCATTACACAATTATTGATTAAATCTTGGTAAGATACTTTAGGTTTTTCTTTTAACCTTTCACTTTTTCTAATATTTGTCTGCGAGTCGCAATTTTCATTTTCAATTATATCATCAGATATACTAACACCAGACACTTCTGGATCGGCATTCTCCAAATTAGCTTCCACTCCACTAGGCAGTTCATCTGATTGATCAGATTTCTCTTCAACATCAAGAACATTTTCACTTTCCAAAGTTTTAAAACTTTCATCATCTCCTTTATTAAGATGCCCGTTCTTGTCAACCACTGCTCTAGATTTGACCATGTTGACCTCGTCAACTATAACATCCCTTGCTGTTATAAACTTCTCAGTATCCACATTCCACACTCTATAACCATTTGGTTCATAACCAACAAGTATACCTTTCCATGATTTTTCATCGAATTTTCGTTTTCTTATTTTAACATGAATATATACTGTTGAACCAAAAACTTTTAAGTATTTTAAACATGGCTTTCTACCATGCCACATTTCGTATGGTGTCTTAATGCATTCCTTCAATGCATTACTTGGGCTCCTATTTATTAGATAGGTAGCTGTCAGCACAGCTTCACCCCAGAACGTTTTCTGTAGGCTTGCCCCAATAACCAGAGAACGAGCTTTCTCTGTTATAGTTCGAATCATCCTCTCGGATACACCATTTAACTGAGGTGTGTGTGGAACTGTCAAGTGGTAGCTGATGCCTTTTCCTGTACAAAATTCTCGCATCTCATTCGACAAATATTCTCTACCGTTATCTATGTATAGATTTACTACTTTTAAATTAAAATGTGCTTCAGCCTTTAGAATAAAGTCTTTAAAGACGGTAAACACCTCGGACTTATATGTCATTAAGTATGTGACACAGTAATGTGTATACTGGTCTATAAACACCACATAGTAATTCTTTTTATCTATTGTTGTAGGTGATATTGGACCACAAACGTCCGAATGAACAATAAATAACGGCCTTTTTATGTATTCTTTATTCTTATATTTTTCAAATTGAAGTCTTGCTTGTTTACCTTTTATGCAACTCTCACACAATTCATCACTAGGCTGAATATTATTCAAAATTTCCGAATCTTCAAATAAATTTTTATTTCTTATTTCTAAGAATTTTCCTTTGCTTATATGCCCTAACCTCTCATGCCATATGTTGTAATTTATTTTATTTAATGCAAATGCTTGCTTAGGTATTGTAAATCTTACAGAGGGAACGTTATCACAATAATATGCATTCATTATATTTGCATTTTCTTTACTCACAAGTACACCTCCTGGGTGAAATACAACAGTAAAGCCAGCATCTTGCATCTTCTTAACAGATATAAGGTTTTGAGCAGCTTCAGGACAGAATAATACATCATTAAGAGTTATGGGAGTCATCGTATCAGTTAATAGCTTTATCTTTCCTTTCTTAGTTGCAAAAATATATTCATCCGATTTTGCAACAGCTATTTTAACTGGCGATTGAAGCGAATCGATTTCGTATAAAAGTGATTCATTATTAATTATGTGATCTGATGCACCCGAATCTAAGAGAAAAGAAATCTGGTCATTGGCATTGTTATTGTTACATTTTAACATAAATGCGAACCCGGAACTGCGAACTGGTTCACTTTGTTGTTGAGCTACTTGTGCCTGTTTTTCTTGACCATTTTCCATTTCCTTCTTATACTTATAGCAATCCCTTTTGATATGCCCAGTCTTGTTGCAGTGAAAACATTTCAATTTATTAAATTTAATTTTTGATTTGAATTGGTTCTTGTTTTGGAATTTAGATTTATTTTGAAAGTTGGTCATCTTATTTACTTTATTATTTACAGCCTGTAGTACTTTTAAACTAGTGTCTTTCACCGACTGTTTTAATTTAATTTCATGATCAAGTAATCTATTTTTCACAAAAGCTAGCGTTAAATTATTTTCAGCCAATGTCTCAATGGCCGTTATGACGCCATCGTAAGATGAAGGAAGAGACAAAAGAAGGTGGCTCACTTTGTCCATCTCATCGAGTTTGGCACCAGACGCAATTAAATCTGTAATTAATTCGTCAAAAACAGAAAAATGGCTAAGTAGGCTCACATCTCCTTTTAATTTTAATGAAAGTAATTGTTTTCGAACAGACAATTGGCTTGCTAAACTTTTTCTTTCGTATATTGAATCTAAATTGGCAAATATTTCCTTGGCACTGCAATCACTTGTGGCAAAATTCAAAAAGGAATCACTCAAGTATTCAATTATGGTATTTTTGGCTAATTTGTCGAGCCTTTTCCACTCATCAGATTCACAGTCACCATTTTCATCAATCACTTTTATCGAATCATTTTCACTTAGTAATGCCCGTATACGAAATTTCCATATGGAGTATTTTTCCCCATCAAAGGGCTTTATATTTCTTTTTCCTTTTTCCATTCTGTTAACATAAATAAATATTAATGAAAAATAATACTCATCTGCAATGGCGGCCTGGGCCCATAACCTGTTAGAAGTTCTGATGAAATACACCAAAATATTAATCCGCTCTTATCTTGGTAATCCCGCCTTTGGGATTATAAATAAATATATAGGAATATTTATAAGTCGTTGACGTTTTAGTTTTTGAATTCTGTTTTATTTATTTCTTATTATTGATAGCACTGCACTTGTATATTTATATTTAATGATCTCTTAAAAGCACATCCACTCGGTTCGGCAAAATCAACAAGAAGGGGAAGTGGACAACGCAGTGTTGCCACAACACTAAAATACCAAATCAGGGTTGATATGGATTTAGCGTTTTGCTAAATACTAATATCGATAACATTTGTTAACATCGATATTAAGTATATTTCAATAACAAATATAAAGAAAAACGCAGAAAATATGAAAAACGCCTAAATAAACAGTGAATCTGAAGACAATATAAATATCGAGATGCAGCAAAATGTAGTGAACAAAACATGTTCCACAGACACACACACATATGTGCATAATAGCGAGATGTCGGCTCTTATAAAAATATTAACGGAAAAGTATGACAATCAAAACAAAAACAATATAACAATCGAAGGTTTCGCAAAAGTTGTTCCTGATTGTGATGGAAGCTCAATCCCAGTGAGACAATGGGTGCATAATTTTAACGAAAATGCAGAGGCATATGAACTAAGCGATAAACAGAAGTATGTAAATGCGCGAAATAAAATGAGTGGTACAGCAAAACTGTATTTAGAAACAATTACCGTGTCAAACTATTGTTTTGAATTGTTGAATTGAATTGTTGTGTGCCGCGTTGATTGATGAATTTGACAAACAGCTGAGCAGTGCAGAAGTACACAAAATGTTGCAAAATCGGAAAAAACGTGGATCAGAGAATTTACACGAGTACGTGTTACAAATGCGTAAAATAGCGGCTCTTGGATGGTCTAGAAGTGCGAGACGATCTAAAATTTCCGCTGTACAGTGCCTGTTCATTCAAAGAATTATTAAGTCGATATGAACTAATCGAAACAGTTGCCAAAAGTAGTGCAGTCAACAAATATCGACAAAATGACAAAGCAGGAGAGAAACAACAACACCAGCAACGTAAACAAAAACAACAACAGCCGAATCAATATCATTGCTTTAATTGTGGTTCTACTGAACATAAGAGAGCAGAGTGCAAGGAAGAGACAAAATGTTTCAAGTGCAGTGGTGTTGGACATATTTCAAAACAATGCCCAGGTGTGAAACCAACAGTAAACGTTGTAATAAAAGACAATCGCCTAAAAGACATGAAGATTGGTAACACGAATATGTTGTGTTTAGTAGACACGGGCGCAGATGTGTCACTTATGCGAAAAGATAAATATGAAAAGACATTTAGTGAGCAAAAGATGAAAAAGAATATGGTAAAACTCTTCGGTTTGGGCAACGTTGCTACCTCGGTGCTAGGAGAGTTTACTGAGCAAGTTGAAGTAGATGGACTCGTGACACGGCATACGTTCCTCGTTGTTCCAGATGCAAATATAAAAGTTGATGTATTGATTGGATTTGATTTCCTTAAAAAATTCACAATCACACTGAATTCCAGTGGTTACTCGTTTGATCATGCACAAGTAGATACTGAGAATGATAATGCTGATATAAATATTATCAATGTTGCAAGTTTAGTCGACGCGTCTGAAGTTGATGTTGAACCGAAATACAAAAATACGGTTAAGCAGATGATCGACAACTACAAGCCGATGAATAATATCAAAGAATGTCCAATTAAGCTAAAAATAATCCCCAATGTTGACAATATTGCTTTTCGTGAGAGTCCCAGTCATTTGTCAATACCAGAGCGTGAGTTTGTTCGAAAACAAGTAGACGAGTGGTTGCACGATGATATTATTCGAGAATCTACTTCCAATGTGGCAAGCAAAGTTGTCTTAGCCAAAAAGAAAGATGGATCGTACAGATTGTGCGTAGACTTTCGCAAATTGAATTCGCTCGTTTTGAAAAACAGATTTCCAGTCCCAGTTGTTGAAGAAGTCCTGGAAAGAATGCAATCAGCCAAATATTTTTCTGTAATGGATCTGAAAAATGGGTATTTTCATGTCGAAATCGATGAGTTGAGTAAAAAATACACTGCATTCGTAACAAAAGAAGGATTGTATGAATTTAACAGAGCACCATTTGGATTTTGCAATTCGCTAGCCGTATTTGTTCGTTACATAAATTACATATTTCAACAAAGGCATTATGGAGATTTATGTAGATGACATTCATGATGACTTCAAATAAAATGGTCAAAATGTAAATTTTTGAAACAGAAGATTAGTTTCTTAGGCCATGAAGTTGAGAATGGACATGTGTGGCCAGGCCAAGAAAAAATCAAAGCTGTTAAAAACTACCCGTTGCCAAAAAATATAAGAGGTATACAAGCATTCCTTGGGTTGACGGGATACTTTCGAAAGTTCATAAAGGACTATGCTCTGATAACTAGACCTTTGACCCAGTTGTTAAGAAAAGATGCAGAATTCAAGATTGAAGGATTGCAAATACAGGCTGTGGATAAATTAAAAGCTTGTTTAACAAACGAACCTGTACTCAAGATTTTTAAGCAAAATGCTAAAGCCCAGTTGCATGTTGATGCGTCGAAAGATGAATTTGGAGCCACACTTCTTCAGCATGACAACAAGTGGCACCCTGTGCTGTATTACAGCAAGAAGACAACTCCACAAGAAGAAAAAATGCACAGCTATTTCCTTGAAGTCAAATCAGCGTATTTAGCAACCAAAAAGCTGAGACACTATTTGATGGGCATAGAATTTACTCTTGTTACTGATTGTGCTGCTTTAACATGACAGCAGTTAAAAAATATGTTCCAAGAGAGGTAGTACAATGGTTAATGTACTTACAGGATTTTTCCTATACGATAGAGCACCGTGCTGGTACCAGGATGAAGCATGTTGACAGCTTAAGTCGTTTCCCAGTTATGGTAGTCACATCAGAGGTACACACACAACTATTAAGGGCTCAACGCAAAGACGAACACTTAACAGCAGTAGCAGAAATTTTGAAGCAGAAGACGTATGCAAATTATACAATAAAAAATCAGCTGTTGTATAAACAAGTCGGTGGTGTGGATCTGGTAGCCGTACCGAAGTGCATGGAAAAGGAGATAATTAGAATTGCTCACAATTTTGGTCACATGGGAGCACAGAAAACCATACATACAATTTTTCAAGATTATTTCATTCCACATCTGGAGAAAAAGGATGCAGAAGTAATTTCTAACTGTATTGAGTGCATTACTCGAAATAAAAAGTTGGGCAAACAGGAAGATTTTCTACATTGCATTGATAAGGGTGTAAAACCGTTGACTACACTTCACGTTGATCATCTAGGATCTTTGGATGTAACAGCTAAAAAGTACAAGTACATATTTGCCATGGTGGATGGATTTTCGAAGTATACTTGGTTATATCCGACTAAGTCGACCGATGCTACAGAAGTTATTAAGCATTTAAGTTCATGGGTAACTATCTTTGGAAACCCGCAGCGAATAATCAGCGATAAAGGAGCAGCTTTTACGTCAAAACAGTTTAAGGAGTTCTGCGTAGATCACAAGATAGACCACATCGAGACGACTACAGGCATTCCAAGGGGCAATGGCCAAATCGAGAGGGTCAACAGGGTTATACTGGCAGTATTAGCCAAGATGTCTGCAGCGGAGCCGTCTAAATGGTACAAATACACGTCGCTAGTGCAAAGAGCGATCAATGCACACGTACACTCATCAACTAATTTCACTCCATTTGAAATTATGTTCGGCGTTAAAATGAGAACTGAGTTCGAAACTGAATTGGTAAAAACACTACAAGAAGAGCTGCTATTAGGCCTACAAGATGAACGCAATCAAATTAGAATGGAGGCCAAAGGTCAAATTAAAAAGACGCAAGAAATCTACAAGCGTAATTACGACAAGAGGCGCAAAGGACAACATGGGTATCAATTAGCAGACTTAGTTGCCATTAAAGTCACACAGTTCGTTAACGGCAGTAAGTTAGGCAATAAATACATTGGTCCATATGGGTCAAAGTCAAGCGAAATGGAAGATTCGACGTAAAGAAAGTTGCTGATTTTCAAGGTCCAAACCAAACATCAACCAGTACAGATTACATGAAGCTGTGGCGTTATCTAGGCTGCAATGAAGACAATGAAGATGACAGCGCTGGAGAATCATCTGAGGCAGATGAAGAGCAGGATGGCCGAGTATAATCTGGTAACTCTACCGATGTTACATTAGAGTGTAGCCCTGAAATCATCGAGAAGAATAATCGATAGTTGAAGACGAAGAAGATAGAGAGACAGACGTTTAAGTTGAGCAGCAGAATAAAAGTTGATTTAAAGTTGATTTAAAGTTGTTACTAATTTGAAGTTGCCTTGATTAATTTGATTTGTATTTTATTAGTATTGTTCAACACATAACATACATTACATATACTATTATTATTTAAATAAATACTGAAAATATTATAAATCTTACATATAAACATATGTGTGTATACACACACATACACTTATACATACAAATATACACGCAAATACAAACAATAACCAATACTCATACAGAGAGTCATACTCACAATCAAAAATCACGTATACGCCCTAGTGGCCGCATACGCTGCGGCTTCCCCCCTCCCCTAACCAAATGTCTAGTACAGAAAATTGTTTGTTCAATATCTCTGGTGTTTATTATCCGATTGGGCTGCAACGCACAAAACATGCAAAGCATCTAAAGCTTTAATCCTGCAAAAAATGAATCCAGTGACTCTAAAACTGTATATACTAAGGACATTTTTGCAAATTTGAGTGGGAGGGGGATGAGATATCAAATAAAAACATAAACTTGGCCTACCTTTGTAATACACGAACCAAACAAAAAATTACGTCTCTAGCTCTTATAGTTTCCGAGTTCTCGGTGTTCAAACAGACGGACGGACAGACAGACAGACGGACAGACGGACATGCCTATGAATATCGACTCAGCTCGTCGTCCTAATCAAGAATATATATACTTTATGGCGTCTGCCACGCCTCCTTCTTCCTGTTACACACAAATGTCATTTGCACAAACTTAATAGACTCTTATGTACTTTTTTAAAGTACAGGGTCTAACAACAAACAAAATATTGAAGAAACAAAAAATATATATCAAGTAATTCATACACAGATGTAAGCAAAGTCGACTTGTCTTTTTTTGGAAGTTGGCTCTGTCATGTTAAAAATGTATCTGAACTCAATAATAGTGTGTTCATGACATCTGTGTTTGTTAAAGTGCGTGACACTTTCCGACTGAAGTCTACATTTTTTTTATTTCCTTGTTATTGGACTTTGCAGCTTCCTCCGAAATCTCTCCAATGGATACTAATGCATGCTCTATTACAGTTGAACCATGAATTAATATTTTATGACCGGTTGCCAGTAAATAATACCATATTTAGCTGTATCCAGCGCGTAATTTTCAAATTTCTCCGAATTAATTTTGTATCCCGATGCCATGGCTTGCAATAATGTTACGCATCTATGAATCAAAGATTCATCAATTCCTGTTATTTCCATCATTGGACGATCCTCTACCTCCATCTCTTGGTTTGTCCACTAGTATACCCATTTTTTCGCGAAGTTTTTCCTCAAATTGTTCGGTGGATCTACTCTGCGGTAGTTAGACCAATTCTCTTCTATGGCGTACCGATCTGGTGGCCATGTCTCCTAAGGAAATCCGTCGTCCGGAACTTAAATAAAGTAAAGCACTAGATGCTTTGCTTAACCTTGTTCTAGTGGAACTGCTGGGAAAAATGATAGCCACACAAGCCGCTATACGCATGAAGGGGGCGAAGCAGTACCCCTTACTAAGCTTCGGTTACTCCTCCATCCTAAATGAAGGCCCCAGTCTTCCTTCCTCAATAGATTATTGCTCCCCAGTGGAATATAGCTCCACTCCCTTCCAAACAATCATTCCCTTGAGGGATGATTGGGTATCAGTTCCACCAGGACCCTCAAACTTCATAAAAATATACACTGATGGCTCGAAACTTAACAACCAAATGGGTGGTGGAGTTTTCTGTCCCGAGCTATTCTTAAATAAGTCATTTAGACTACCAGATCACTGCAGCGTATTCCAAGCGGAAGTCGCTGCCATTCACGAAGCTCTTCTTAATATACCCACCGATCGGAATGACTTCTCTTACATTAACATCTACACTGATAGACAGGTGGCTATCAAATCCCTTGAATCGATATCCTTAAGTTCGATATCAGTGAGTATCTCTCCACGAGATGGCTAAGCAGTTTAAAATACACCTCATATGGGTTCCAGGACATAGGGGCATCGAGGGTAATTGTAAATCCGAAACACTGGCCAGACAGGGTAGCACGGTCCCCCTCCTACCGGATAGGAGTAGTATTGGGATACCCTTGGCCACTTGTAAAACACCACTACTACCGTGAAGCCAACAACAGATGGCAACACCCCAGACAACTATGCTCCATAGCCCGCCAAACCTGGCCCATCCTCTGTCCAAAACGCTCCTCCGAGCTTTGCGGACTTGTCAGAGCCTCCTGCTCAATGGTAATCAGAGTCTTGAACGGTCACTGCCTCCCACGCTGCTAGACTCCAGGCCCCCTTCACCGACTTTTGAAGAAGCTGTCGTGACGAAGATGAAGAGGAAACAGTCCATCACCTCCTCTGTTCTTGTCCTGCCCTATGTAGAACCAGGTTTTCTTACCTGAGAGCCTACCATCTGACAGACCTGGCAGACCTTGCTCCAATAAAGCTTAGGAATCTGAGACGGTTCATAAAAGCCTCAGGCTGGTTTTAGATCGAAGTAGTTAAAAATTATTAAATTTGTCCAAGCGGTACCACAATGGGCCTCTTTTGGCCTATGTGAGCTGAGGGGTATTCCTCAGCTGCCGCTCAACCTAACCTAACCTAACGCCGTCTCTCTGGATCTACCTTTCCTATAGGCATGTTGAGAGTCTGATAGACTCGAGGAGGGGATAACACATCTGAGGTGTAACCCTATTAGCCGTTCTAGTGTTGTTGGAAAAAAGGATGACAGGCTGATTGGCCTAAAATCTTTATTTGTCAATATGTCGCTTACAATTCTACAGTTACAAAGTTTCATTGGGGGATTTTGGCTAGCTAAACAAAGATCGAACAAAATGCTATAAAAAAGCAAAAGAAAATTTTCAGAACACATTGGTTTTCTATTTCCGTGGAAATGCCCATATATTAGGTTTGGGCTTAAAATAAATATCAAAACTTCTTACGTATTCATTATTTCCCTTTCTTTTGCGTTATCAATTTGTATGCGCGATGCCAGAAAATCTTTGTCGTTAAAATACACTAAAAATTCTTCATTGTACATCCACAATCGGGCTTCGAATTTACGGCGTAATAATATTTTACTCTCCTTGGAGCGAAAAGAAATTTCCATAATGTCTAACAAGTCGTTAGAAGACATGGACATATGAACGATTTTAGAATGCAGCCACATAAGCGCCTTGTCGTTTAGTTTCACCATGAGCAACATACGCAACATGTTGTCGTCCAGCTTGTAAACATTTGCGATCGTTTTAAGCTGTCCAATAAAAGTTGTGACGTTACTATTGTTCGCTGCTGTGTTGCCGGTGAATGTTGGCAACATGTCTCGCAACATGCTTAGCAACATAACGTTACTTTTATCGTTGTTTCCCGCTATGAATTTGCATGTTCCTTGAAATCGTCTAATTTTTTAGACCCTGTACTTTAAAAAAGTACAAAAGGGTCTATTAAGATTGTGCAAGTCCGAAATGTATGCAAAAGGCAGAAGGAGGCGTGGCAGACCCCACAAAGTATATATATTCTTGATCAGGACGACGAGCCGAGTCGATCTAGCCATGTCCGTCTGTCTGTCCGTCCATATGAAAACCTACTATATATCTCGGAAACTGTAAGAGCTAGAGACGTAATTCTTTTTTGTATGAATAAAGCTTTAAATGCTTGGTGAATGAATGTTTGGTGCGATTTGCAGCCCAATCGGATAATAAACACAGGAGATATTGGACAAACAATTTTCTTTACTAGGCAGTTGGATGGGGGAAGGGGAAGCCACAGTGTACGCGGCCTCTAGGTCGTATGCGTGATTTTTGATTGTGAGTATGGATGTCTGTATGAGTATTGGATATTGTTTGTATTTGCGCGTATATTTGTATGTATAAGTGTATGTGTGTATGTATGAGTGCATGTGTATATGTATGTGACTATGTTGATATATGCTGCTGCTGTTATCCACGCCCAGGGCAAACCAAAGTACAGGGTCTCCTACTGTCGGTTGCGTCCGACTGTAGCTTTCCCTACTTTTTCATTTCCACTTTGTTGTAGTTCTTTCTTTAGTTTCAATACCTCCAGTTCAAGTTTTAATTTTTCCATCTCGTTGTCCGCATCATTGTCAGTGATTTTTAGACCCTGTACTTTAAAAAGTACAAAAGGGTCTATTAGGTTTGTGCAAATGACATTTGTGTGTAACAGGCAGAAGGAGGCGTGGCAGACCCCATAAAGTATATATATTCTTGATCAGCACGGCGAGCTGAGTCGATATCTGTTTGTCTGTCTGTCCGTCCGTCTGTATGAACACCTAAAGCTTTAGATGCTTTGCATGTTTGGTGCGGGTTGCAGCCCAATCGGATAATAAACACCGGAGATATTGGACAAACAATTTTCAGTACTAGGCATTTGGTTAGGGGAGGGGGGAAGCCGCAGCATATGAGGCCACTAGGGTGTGTACGTGATGTCGTCGCTTACAAAAATGTCCTTAGTATATACAGTTTTAGAGTCACTGGATTCATTTTGCAGGATTAAAGCTTTAGATGCTTTGCATGTTTGGTGCGAGTTGCAGTCCAATCGGATAATAAACACCGGAGATATTGGACAAACAATTTTCAGTACTAGGCATTTGGCTAGGGGAGGGGGAAGCCGCAGCGTATGTGGCCACTAGGGCGTATACGTGATTTTTGATTGTGAGTTTGAATTTCTGTATGAGTATTGGTTATTGTTTGTATTTTAGTATATATTTGTATGTATAAGTGTATGTGTGTGTGTATACATACATATGTATATATGCATGTGTATGTGTATGTGAGTATGTACATATATGCTGCTGCTATTATCGACGCCCAGGGTAAATCAAAGTACAGGGTCTTCTACTGTCGGTTGAATCCGACTGTAGCTTTCCGAGTTTTTTTGTAATAGGCATGTGGTAATGGTAGGGGGGGGGGGGGGGGAGTATGCGTGATTTTTGATTGTGTGTATGAAAGTATGAGAATAGGTTATTGTTTGTATTTGAGCGAATAATTGTATGTATGAGTGTTTGTGTGTGTGTATGTAT
Source organism: Liodrosophila aerea (assembly GCA_035045005.1). NCBI lineage: Eukaryota > Metazoa > Arthropoda > Insecta > Diptera > Drosophilidae > Liodrosophila > Liodrosophila aerea. Next base: position 18,563 of record JAWNNL010000733.1, read on the forward strand.
AAGTGCATGCGTATGTGTATGTGAGTATGTACGTATATGTTGCTGCTGTTATCGACTTCCAAGGCAAATCAAAGTACAGGGTCTCCTACTGTCGGTTGAATCCGACTGTAGCTTTCCGAGTTTTTTTGGTTAGGTTCGTGTATTGCATAGGCAGGTGAAGTTTGAAAAGTCATCCATCTCCCCCTCAAATTCGCAAAAATATTCCCAGCATGTTCAGTTTTACAGTCACTGTTTTCATTTTTTGCATGAGCTTTAGATGCTTTGAAAGTTTAGTGCGACTTGCAGCCCAATCAGATAATAAACACCAGAGATATTGGACAAACAAAATTCTGTATTAGGCATTTGGCAGGGGGTGGGGGAAGCCGCAATGTACGCGGCCACTAGGGCGTATGCGTGATTTTTGGTTGTGAGTATGAATGTCTGTGTGAGTATTGGCTATTGTTTGTATTTGAGCAAATAATTGTATGTATAAGTGTTTGTGTGAACTTTAAGTGTGTATGTATAAGTGCTTGTGTATGTGTATGTGAGTATATGCTGCTGCTGTTATCGACGCCCAGGGCAAATCAAAGTACAGGGTCTCCTACTTTCGGTTGCGTCCGACTGTAGCTTTCCTTATTTTTTTTTATTTTATTTGATATTTTTATTTTTTTTTCAGTGCACAAATTCAAAAATTTATCTTTATTCTTTGAAAATTTACTCAATATAAAACAATTTCTTAAAATATTTCATGCGCAAATGGGTTGAAAACATTAATATGTATGCGTAATTACATAGGTGAGGGAAACAAGGATTTGAAGAAGATGAGAAATTTACATTAAGCAGCGAAAGGGATTTGAAAGGGCAGGCCAACTAAAGAGAGAGAAAGAAATTAAGAACAAAAGAAAAGAACACTAGATAAGAGCTGTTGGCGTACACGTGCAATTTCACTCTTGCCGACAAACTTACGCACATATGTACATAGCATCCAGCGTTGAAGGGCCCTCCAACGTTGTTGACGACAACCCGTCGATGGAGTGGATAAAGGAATCGATCCTGACTATCCAGGGGCTGTGGGAAGGAGATCAGTTGGAGGTAGTTGACAGGGACAACATCCCGTCACTGCCGAAAGCGAAAGTTTTCATCCCGAGGGTTATGCAACCCGAAACAGCCTTAAAGCTCCTACAGAGGCAAAATCTGGAGATACCGACCGGTGACTGGAGAATACTGCACGTTGTCCAGCCGACGCCAACGAGCGATGGAGGACAGCAGTATATCCTCCAAATCAATAAGGAGGCAGAAAATCTACTATACCCCAAGTTCGGGAAGATGGCGTGGGGCTGCGGGGTGGTGCACCTGCGGCTTAAGAAACGCCACCCGAAAGACGAAAACACCAACACGCTGGAAGCGGGCGAGGTGGAAAATGACTTAGGCCTTGATGCCATAGTCTACAGTAGGCCTAAGCTTGAAGACGGCAGACGTAGTCGCTATTGAGGTGGACGAACCATCCTGCAGCCATGCAGCTAAATATAGTCCAAATAAACCTACATAAGGCGAAGGCAACGACTACAGAGCTCCTTCTACGCCTCGGGGAAGGAGACATCGATGTGGCCTTAGTCCAGGAGCCCTAGATAGCGTCAGGAAACAAGGTTTCCGGGCTAAGGTCACCTAACTACAAATTATTGTACCCGACGACAGTAAGTAGAACATGAACAGCCAACTGCTCCTGACTCCTGTCTCCTGACAGACCGGCACCACCGGAAGAGCTGAGTAATCTACTCGTAGCCTCTGAAGAAAGGAAACTGGCAATATTGACCGGGACAGATGCCAACGCATACCATGTAGTGTGGGGAAGTCCTGACACCAATGACATTAACGTTAACGTAAACGTCGTTAACGTTTATCCTACAAACTAGCGTAGAAATTAAGAAAACCTCCTCTAACGTCTTTGACTTAACGCTAGCGACAACCAACTTGGTGAAGGTTACAGAATGGCGAGGTTTCAGACGAGCCATCGTTTTCTGACCTTAAATACATACGCTTCAATATAGAGACGAACTGGGAAGAACCAATTAAGATATATCGTAATCCCCGGAACACCAACTGGGCTAGGTTCGATAGTCTGCTAGAGGTGTCTCTTCCCAGTAAACCCAAACAAATTAAATCCGTTGAAGATTTAGAGGACTCTCTGAGAGTTATTTATAAAAATCTCAACAAATCGTACAGGGAATCATGCCCAGTTTCCTGAGGGGGCGTAAAGCCACCCTTGTGGACCTTAGAACTGTCACCCTAGAGGAAAGACCTGAAGGAAATTTTCAAGTTAGCAAAGGTAGCAGACACGGAAGAATCCTGGGAGGAAAATAAGGATATATAGAACTAAGGTCCTATAAATACAATATACGGAAAGGTAAAAGAGACTCCTGGAGAGAGAAAATTGAGAGACTAACTGACACCTGGGCCCAAGACGGTGCAGACTCTCTAAACATGCTATTAAAGGTGCACTTTCCAGACTATGTACGGGCTACCGAAGATCCGAAAGATCAAACGTACACAGGAAAATATGTCTGAAGACATAATTACAAAAGAAAGGAAAAGGTGGGCAAAAAAATCCTTCGAGGGTTAGGAATCCCAAAACCAGACGGTATATTTCCAGCTGTTGGAGGAGAATAATTAATTAAATAATAATTTAATTTACTTATTAGTTAGCAAAACACAAAATGTAAACAAATGAATTGTAAAACTAGAACATATGATCGACATTTAACATGTAATCTGGCATCGCCAAATGTATAGCGCCATCTATGGTATTTCATTCATACTAAAAAATGGCATTCACACATACACATTTATACTTACTGAACAATGTAAAAATTCACTTTTGTACAGAACGTTGAAGGCGACACACGCAACAAATAAGATACGATTAAATACATTTAAAACTTAACTAACGACTCATACATATATTAAAATCAGCAACCGGGAATACAGGAACATAAAAACGAGAGGATCAGAAAACAAGCACAGGAATAGACGACACTGGGAATTTGCAATTTTTAACTGGCCGAGAAAGCGGCCAACACCAGCCATGATACAAAGACCTAATGAGAGGTTAGTACCTTGGCTCAAGGAAATATACAAGGGATGTCTAAGATGGAGCTATGTGCCAGTAGCATGGAGGGCAAGACAAGTCACGCTTACCTCAATTACTACAGACCAATCAGCTTAACATCATTTCTATTAAAAACTCTGGAAAAGCTGCTAGACCTCCACAGTAGTACAGCCAACAACTGCCCAATTGTAGAGCCAAACCAGCATGCATCAAAAGGAAAATTAACAGAGACAGCGCTACACTCACTGGTAGCTACCGTAGAGAAGGTTCTAGAGTCAAAGGACTACGCCCTCGGAGCGTTTCTAGACATATCAGGAGCCTTCAACAATGTTAACACCGCAGCAATAATGAAAGCCCTCAAAACCACCAATGTTATGTCGTACCTGTAAGGGGTTGATATTATCCGGCTTGAACTACCACATCGCTTACCAGACCGTCTGTGAATAATTCACTCCTTGGGTGCAATAGTACATAAGTCGATATGCTGTCGCACAATCCCAAAGATTCATTAAATATTCATTTATGTTTTAATGTATTAGAGTATATTTATTCAAACGTAATTGAGCACTTTTCATTAAGCGATTTCTTTTCAAGAACTTGCCGCCTTAGCGTCTTTATCAGCACTGCCAACTTATATTACATATTTGGACATTATAATTAATGGTCACTCTAATATTTATCGATAATTTTTAGATACAAAATAATAACCAGTAAATTCAAATCAAATCTATAACATACTTTTCACTTATAAATAATAAATTCGCAACAACATATGCAGCGATAGTCGTAGAACTATGGACTGCCAATCTACAGAGAAGTATGAAAATACACGCTGAATTCGGAAGAGACACAGACCAAAAAGAAGCGCGAAGAGGCACGCCGCAAAGTGGAGTATTGTCCCACTATTGTGGAATCTGGTTGTCAATAAAATCCTAAGTCAATTCAAAGGTAAAGCACCCATCGTCATTACGGGGAAATGCCATCATACTCTAAGTTCCCTGATGGAGTCCACACTGAAAGAGATAATGGAGTAGGCCTTAGCAGCCGAACTAAGTGTCAGTTCAGGTAACACGGATCTCATTCTCTTTACCAGGAGGTACAAGGTGCCCAGGTGGACTGCCCCAAAGCTAAACAAACAAGTCTAGTTCCGACAACCAACGCAAGGTACCTTGGCATAGTACAAGATGTCATGCAAACTCAATGTAGAAGAGAGGACTAAGAAGGCTACATCTGCACTCTACGCATCAAACAGATGCTCGGGAGCATTTAAGGGCTCTCACCCTCTCTCATGCATTGGACGTACATAGCGGTAGTGCAACCGCTACTACTCTATGGCATCTTAGTTTGGTGGCCGGCGACTAAGAAATCTACATACCTTAGAGAGAGTCCAGCGGCAGGCGTTGGTCTGCATCACAGGGGCGCTGGCAACGACTCCAACGAAAGCTTTAGAAACCATACTAAATATTGACCCCCTGTGCAGATTCAAGCATGGAAAATGGCTCAACGCCTTTCAGCCACGAACAATATGGTAATACAGGGTTACGGACACAGCGATGCCGGAAGTGAAGCTGTGACAACAACAGACTATGTAGTCCCTAAAACATGTTTCAAGCGGAAAATAAAGGTACTTATGGAAGCAAATAGCTGGCAACAGTGCTAGAAACTGAAGCGTAAAACGGCGCATATATTTACAGACGGCTCTAAGATGGGCGCAGATGTGGATGCAGGAGTATACAGTCCGGAACTCTACCAACGGCATTCATACAGACTACCGGATCTATGCAGCATATTCCAGGCAGAGGTCTTCGCGATAGGGAAAGCAGCTAAACTGGCACTAACAACGAGTGGAAGATACTCAAACATAAATATCTACGTTGACAGTCAAGCAGCGATAAGGGCATGTTATCCTTTTCGAATGCCCGGCGCTGATGAGCTCGAATATTCAATGAAGATCAACGAGGTTATTGAGTGATGAACAACTAACAACTACTGAACAACTACTGGCTCTTCAAGCGACCAGTCTCCTTTATTTATACCCATTTCTGTTTATCATATCAGTTATTACATAGGATATATGGGTTGTATCAGAGATGCCAGGCCGAGACTTTTAGTGAACTGCCGTTATCGAAGGTTAGAAACTTTTTCTTATCTTCGTTTGGTATGCTCATTGGCATAAGTTCATTGGCATTATTGTCATCGATAACTATTGTGTGGATCGTGTTGGATGCTATTGAACAGCTGCGAAACTAAATTTGTATTAATAAATACAGTTAAACCGCAGCCTTGCAAATGGCACGGTAAAAAGAATGAAATACAGAAGTAGCAAATATTCAGACATACATACATACATACACATACTTATATGTATTACTCACATAATTACCGAATTTTTCTTTATTTGCTTATTCTTTAAAATATGGGTTCTTATTTTAATATTATGAACGTTGTCGTCTCTTTTTACAATTTCTTTCTTGGTATTTTTTTTTTTAATGCACCTCAATATTACCATTGTCTAAGTCCAACATAAAGTCGCTCATTAGACCCTGTACTTTAAAAAAGTACAAAAGGGTCTATTAAGATTGAGCAATTGACATTTGTCTGTAACAGTAACACATAAAGTATATATATTCTTCATCAGGACGTCGAACTGAGTTGATTTAGCTCTGTCTGTCTGTCCGCCTGTCTGTAAGAACACCGAGATCTCGGAAACTATAAGAGCTTTTTAGACCCTGTACTTTAAAAAAGTACAAAGGGTCTATTAAGATTGTGCAAGTCCGAAATGTATGCAAAAGGCAGAAGGAGGCGTGGCAGACCCCACAAAGTATATATATTCTTGATCAGGGTGACGAGCTGAGTCGATCTAGCCATGTCCGTCTGTCTGTCCGTTCATATGAACACCTAGATCTCGGAAACTGTAAGAGCTAGAGACATCATATTTGACAGTTAGATGCCCCTATAGTGTAGGCAGATCAAGTTTGTGTTAGATTTTTGATACCTCCCCCCCTCCCCCAAAAACCGCGTAACTGCCACACCCACAATTTTATAGATACAAACATGTGTTTTGGCATAATCTTATGATAATCTTTATTTGTCCTGTGAATTGTGGCTCAATCGGATAATAAACACCAGATATATTCAAGATTCAATTCCCTGCAATATGTAAGAGAGGAGCAGCGCGAGCGTATGTGTGTATATGTATGCATGTGTGCGTGTTCATTAACGTGTGTGTGTGCGAAGGAAAGTACAGGGTCTCCTACTGTCGGTTGAATCCGACTGTAGCTTTCCGAGTTTTTTTTGTTTGGTTTTTGTATTTTGTATAAGCAATTTATGTATGATTTTCAATTGCTTATCCCCCTCCTTCTAATTTCTTATTGCGGGCATATATGTATGTGTAAAATTTGTTTTTGTTTGTATCTGTATGTATAAGTGCATGTGTGTGTGTGTGTGTATGTGTGTGTGTATAAGTGTATGTATATGTGTATGTTTCAAATATAGCTCTGAGCTTAGTGATAGAACTTTACTCTTAAATCACGCAGTGAGGCTAGAAATAGCGGTAACCATGAACTGTACTCTTTTCAACCACTGACATATGTATGTATGCTTCAAGTCAATATACTCATATATGAAGGCGAAGTACTGGGATGGCGATCTAGCTTACGTTCTGGGCTTAGAAAACGAAGTGCTGCTATATAAAAGTCATATAAAAGATCAGAGCTTACTATGACTGGTAACTGTACAGAGTATGCTGCTGATGACAGACGAGAAAAGGTTTCCTGAAAGTAAGCCTCATAGTTTAGCTCCTCCTTTGTCGGACCAACTTTAGTCTCATTACAGCTCTACCTACGTGTTGAATCTTATGAATATAATAAATACGTTAGCCAGGGAGCATGACATTATATGTGAGATAGGTTCATTAAACAGATAATAAAAGATAGACATTGGGTAAATAAAAGTACTAGATAGTCCAGACTAGACATAAGTAATTAAGAAACAAATAGCAATCAGGACGCAATCGGGGGTGCCACAGAAAACTCTAGAGATTTTGGTTCGAGCTGGTTTGCAAATCTCTCAAATCAAACCGTATTGCCACAGAACTTGGAGAGATTTTATTTTACGGAGAGTTTAGGAGAAGTGACGTTGACTGTTGCCAAATGTATTCTTGTTTTATCTATGTTTTCGAAGGCGTTAACAAAGTATTAGTATTATTATAGCAATTGACTCGTAGTGGTGAACGGTTGTGTTTTTTTGACACTCGTGAATATAGTCTTTTTTCGACTCTTTTTTTGTGTCTAATCCTGGTGATCACTGTAACTTTTCGTTGATTAGTACCTGTGTTGTGTTTGTACATAATTACAATTATCGGCTTATTGTTTTTGATGGTAATAATTGCAATTTTATTGTTCACATTTGGCCTGCAGTGAAAGCATAGAATAGCATATTCATACACATACATATTTGTAAAGTGCAGTGTTGTTTTTGTTTTTCTTCTCTTGCTTGTTTACTTTTCTGTTCTATCTGCCCGGTGGCGCAATAGAAAATCAAGGGTACCCAGGAAACATACACTGAGCCCTATACACGGAATGCATTATCGGGCCTTGTCTTTTGTCACGCGGCAGTAATGCACGTTTTTTGGCCTATTCGTTGTTTCGTGCATGGGGAAGTGATCGGCTTTGCTATGCTTTGTCGTTTGCCTGCGTTCGGCGCAAGCAATATAGCGCCATCTCTGTCTTTAGTGTGGGGTTATTTGTTGTTTCTGATTTTGACTACTTTCGATTTTTATTCCGTTTTTTGGTTGCCTTTTTGTTTCGTCGTTCCTTAGGCTCGCGTCAGTTTTAATTGCATTGTGAATTAGAACACACCGCGTGTTGAAAGTGCGTAAAGAAATTAAAAGCAAGTAAGTCATTTTATATTGATATTATATTATAAATTAACATTATTATATTTAGTATACATAAAAAGCGCGGCAAGCGAAAAGACGACGCGGCCCACATGCGTTATTCCATTGATATGAATACGCTGCGCAATGGATGCTGTAGAAACCCCTACAATGGAACGAAGTGGCAATCCAGAAATCCAAATAAACTTTGCATTTCATTTCATTCATTTCATTTAATAATTGCAACCATTGCACATTGTACATTTAACATTTATATAAAATAATTATAAAAATAAAAATTAAAAACCATTTATGTATTTTCTTTTCTTATTTTATATGGATAAATGCAAATGCTAATATTATCTGCATTACTGGGCATAACACAGGGTAATCCAATGGGGTGCCCCCACATAGAGACCTTTTGTAATGCAGCGAGTGGCCAGTTTTGTCACTCACAGCATTACTTTTTTTTTATTTTCTTACGGAGTCGTGGTTCTAACCTGACGCTCGTTTTCCCTTTAATCGGCCCACTTGCTTGAATACACAGCGGCCTTTGTGGTATGAAAAACGGCCATCGCAATGTAAAAGTAATGCAAGTCGAGGGTAACTTTTGAGCCTAGGTTCGTACCAAAGTGGGACCCACGGTATTAATTCTGTGGGTCACATTTGCGCCACTGGGTAACTGTTTTTCGCCGTGCTCGCGCTCGCGCTCATTTACTTGTGCATCCTCTGCAGACACTGCAGAATCCACAACAACAATTACTTATATTGTTTTAATATTCTTAGAACATACATTCATTCATACATTCCTGCATACATTTGGGTACATTTATGCGTACATACATAAATACATTTATGCATATGTACATGCATAGATATGTACATACATATATTAAAACATATTTACATACATACATTTAAGCATGTGTACATACATACATGCATTCATATGTATGAACAGTGAAAACTGTACAGCTATTGCCCTGGATCTACAACAGGCATGCCCAAGCCATTGCTCTTCGAGCTCATTTTGTTTTTGTAATTGCTCTCAGCGTAGGAAGAGCCATCGCATATGCGTGTGCGGCTCTTCCCATAAGCAAAGCGAAAAACAAGAACAATTTGCGTGCTTTTTCTCAGAATTTTCGTTCGCTGCCTCTGTGATCGAGTTGAGCACCAATACATTCAAACATTTCGGTATACGCCCAGTGTACCACGACGCGAATGTCGAGCGAGAGTTTCGCAAAACTATCGCATTCGAGCTCGAAAACGAAACTAAAATCGAAAGTTTCGCAAAACATTCGCATTCGAGCTCGAAAACGATACCAAAATTGAAAGTATCGCAAAACATTCGCATTCGAGCTCGAAAACGATACCTAAATCGAGAGCTTCGCAAAACATTCGCATTCGAGCTTATAAATGATATACGAATCGAAAGAAAAATGGTCGGTTAAAACGGCAACCGATGCGTTGTTGTTTTTTGCTTGTCGTTCTCTCGCTTGTTCCTTTTTTGGTCGCTCAAAACGGCAACTGATGCGTTATTGTTCTCGCTCGGAATCGAGAACTTTCTTTTCTCTTGTGACGACGCAAATTGACGGTGGAGTGAAAAAGTGGCAGTGCTTAAAATTTCTATCAATTCGACGGTAAGTAATAAATTTAGTACTTTTGATTATCGCTGTCCTGATATATTTATTTAATTCTCTTATAGCATACCCTGCAGAAAGAAGGCGTTTTGAAGAATGTTGTATGTATTCTAATAATATATATTTATCTCGCATATGTATTTTAATTCTTTTTTTACTATCTCTTTATACAGATTGCGGTTCTTTAAAAGTCTTCAGAAATGTGTTTTGCGACAAATGTGTTCGTAGCTCCTGGCGGCAAATAACTTTATAGATATAAGATAAAATAAGACATTATGTTTAGCAAATAAAAAATCAAATTTAAAACTATATTTAGTATTTATTGAATTCGTAAACGATTTTAGAAATGAGTCGCAAAAGATATCTATAATGGCTCGCAAACGACTTCTCATATGATTCGCAAAAGATATTAAAAATGGCTCGCAAACGACTTCTCATATGATTCGCAAAAACTATCGAAAAAGGCTCGCTAACGAATCGTTTACGAGCATTCGCGTTCGAAACTTTCACTGCCACAAACTGAGCGACGAGCGAGTAGTTTTCTGATCGTAAACGAGGGTTTACGCGAATGTTTTGTCCGTTTTTGTTATTTCCATAGTTATTTGCCGCCAGGAGCTGCGAACAAATTTGTCGCAAGACACATTTCTGAAGACTTTAAAAGAACCGCAATCTGTATAAAGAGACAGTAAAAAAATAATTAAAATACATATGGGAGATAAATATATATTATTAGAATACATACATCATTCTTCAAAACGCCTTCTTTCTGCAGGGTATGCTATAAGAGAATTAAATAAATATATCAGGACAGCGATAATCAAAAGCACTAAATTTATTACTTACCGTCCAATTGATGGAAATTTTAAGCACTGCCACTTTTTCACTCCACCGTCAATTTGCGTCGTCACAAGAGAAAATAACGCATCAGTTGCCATTTTGACCGACCAAAAAGGAACAAGCGAGAGAACGGCAAAATACAACAACAACGTATCGGTTGCATTTTTTTGTTGGTTTATGCGTCGTACACGAATCAATATCATTTTTCTTTCGATTTGTATATCATTTATAAGCTCGCATGCGAATGTTTTGCGATACTTTCGATTTTGGTATCGTTTTCGAGCTCGCATGCGAATGCTTTGCGAATCTTTCGATTTTAGTTTCGTTTTCGAGCTCGAATGCGAATGTTTTACGATACTTCCGATTTTGGTATCGTTTTCGAGCTCGCATGCGAATGTTTTGCGAATCTTTCGATTTTAGTTTCGTTTTCGAGCTCGAATGCGATAGTTTTGCGAAACTCTCGCTCGACATTCGCGTCGTGGTACACTGGGCTGGGACCGCATGCATTTTGTTGTTGGGTTGACGAATATCATGCATAGGAAAAAATAATTTGTTCGTTTCATTGCTGAAAAAATGTTTGACATAGCAGAGCACAATTTTTTTTTCGCTACAAATTATTTTATCCTTAACTAAAATTAATATAAATATAGATATTTTCTTGTATAGTTTGTAAGCGTTCAAATAAAAATGTTAATGAAAAATTTTCGGTATTTGATTTTTTACCACCCATTTATTTTTTTCAGTGCAACAAGTTGAAATAAAATAAATGTGCGCGGTTATGTATTTGTGTTTTTAGACCCTGTACTTTAAAAAAAAACAAAAGGGTCTATTAGGTTTGTGCAAATGACATTTGTGTGTAACAGGCAGAAGGAGGCGTGGCAGACCCCATAAAGTATATATATTCTTGATCAGGACGACGAGCTGAGTCGATATAGCCCTGTCTGTCTGTCCGTCCGTCTGTATGAACACCGAGATCTCGGAAACTATAAGAGCTAGAGTCTTAATTTTTTTTTTGTTACGTTCGTGTATTACATAGGCAGGCCAAGTTTGTGTTTTTAATTTGATATCTCATCCCCCTCCTCCTCAAATTTAAAAAATATTCTCAGCATGTACAGTTTTAGAGTCACTGTCTTACTTTTTTGCTCAATCGGACCACAAATAAGGAAGTTATAGCAGAAAAGAGAATCTTATATATTATTTACATTAAAACACTCAGTAATCTCTTTGTATGAAAACTAAATGAGTAGTAAATGTGTTTGAATTTTACAGGGACACACAATAAGAGTGCTATAGCCCAGGATCTAGAGCATTGGTTTCATAGTCGAGAGGGCCGTGGTTCAATTCGTCGTATTTCCTTTTTAATTCCTTTTTATTTTATTTATGTTATTTTTTTTTTTTAAATAAGTTCCTAAATTATTTCTTATTTTTTCTTATTTCTTAATTTGTTTCAATTTGTAAAAACGATTTGTTAATTTATAGCAGCACGAACTTAAAATAAACATTGAAACTGCTAAGCAGTTCAATTTGCATCTCCCAATTAGAATTATAATAATGAGTACATATGCCAAATGCCATACAGTCGTCGCACTCTATTTTAGCACGCGCCATATTGTCCCCCCGCTCTATTTCATGCTTTGTTTAAATTTTATGTTCTGCTCGTTCTACTTTTATTCGCAAGTTAGTTTTAAGCGATTCGGAACCATATGACTTCATGGCGTAGGGTGTTGAGTGTTTGTATCAGAGCGGGTGGGATCGGGGTTCGTATCTTATATTTGTAATATTATCATTCTTTTTAATAAATTTATTTTATAAATATATATATTTTTTCTCAAATAATTTATTATTTTATTCATTTCGTTTTAATTTGAATACAACGAAATAATGTAATTGTAGCAGCACGAATGACGTACTGTAATAAACAGATGAACTGCTAAGCAGTTCAATTTGCACTGCTTTCATGTCCTAATAAGAATAATATGAATATGCATGTGTATGTACGTATGTACTTTTGCCACACGCCATACAGTCGTCACACTCTTTTTTGGCACGCGCCATATTGTCCCCCCGTTCTATCTTGCGCTTTGTTATTTTTTAGTTCGTTTGTGCGATTCGTTCGATCGATTACGAATTTTGATTGCGTCTTTGATTTTCCGTATTTCTAACGTTTTTAAACGCAATTATCATTACGAATGTTAAATAACTTATTTAGGCGTGTGGTGTAATATAAATTTTCTTTGTGCGTTTATAAAATTGGTAGTTTTAATAGTTTAAAGTAATTGCGCTCGCCGCGACGGTTTTGGTTGTGTGAGTGCATTCGCGCGCCCTTTTATTTCCAAAGTATGTGAATTAATAATAGTTAGTAGTTAATATAGTGAAGTTGTTTCCATAAGTGTGTTAACGCGATCACACCTTAATTGATTAAATAAATTAATATTGATTATTTGGCAATTTGTTCGCGAAATAATATTTCACACACATACATTCGTACATACATTTTGATTATTTCGCGCCACAAGTGCTAGAGTGCTAGAGCTAGTACGCAGTTCTTGTGCTTCGCGCAAAGCAGTTCGATAGTGCTAGTACGCAGTTCCTGTGAAAAGCAGTTTGATATTGTGGAAAATTGTATGTATGTACTTTTGTATGTGAACGTACAATTAATATATAATTTAAATTATATTTTGTTGTGATTTTTGTTTGTTTAATATTTATTAAAAGTTTGTAAGGCGGTTTCGGTTTCGGTTTCGGTTTTCGGATATTTAAATATTAATTTTCGCGAATAAAAATTTCGGCTACGCGAGGGCTGGCCTCCCTTCTCCAAAATATTTTTGGTAATTATCTATTAGTGGAGCCCCTTCCAAAAAAAAAAAAAAAAAAAACCATGGATAGGGGGTACTTCAACTAGCATTTGGGTATCAAAATTATGTTGGGGACGCTCTTAGTTTAGCCACAATAAATCTTTAAAGTTTTGTCTAATTCCCATACAAAATGTGCTTGGAAACCGTTGCTACGCAAACACGCGCACAATGACAAGCGCCTGTCTGTGTGATCGGTACAGTGGTCTGTGAAGCTTAAAATTTTTGTCAAATTGTGCTTAGCTTAAATACTATATATGTCGTAACTTTGCACACTTTAAATACATTTATGCGTGAAATATAAATAAAACAAACAGTTTACAACGTAAAATACTTAGTAATTAACGACTATTTAATATTAAGACGTACATTTTAGTCGCAATTCATTTTTGAAGATTAACCTTAATTCGATACACAATGCGCAAATTATGAATACACAAAATGCATGCTCCCGATCTAAGCGCCACAATGTCGCGACCAATAGTCGCGAAACGCATTTTTCGTTTCCTAAGAAGAATATTATACAATTGGACTTAAAATTTGATTAGGTAAAAGATTATTATTGTTATGAACATCAGGTAAAAGAGAACGCAAAGTAGCGCCGCAGGCGAGAAATTTTTTTGAAAAAAAAAGTTAATTACTACGTATTTTACGTTGTAAAATTTTTGATTTATTTATATTTTACACATAAGTATATTTAAAGTGTGAAAAGTGAAAATATATAAAATATAAATAAATATATGTAGACACAGTATTTACGCTAAGCAAAATTTGACAAAAATTTTAAGCTTCACAGACCACTGTACCGCGACGAGCACACAGACAGGCGCTTGAATTTTGTGTATTCAAATTTTGTCAGTGTGCGTGTTTCCTAGCATTTTGTATGGGAATTAGGCCAAACTTTAAAGATTTGTTGTGGCTAAACTAAAAGCGTCCCCAACATAATTTTGATACCCAAATGCTAGTTGAAGTACCCCCTATCTATGGTTTTTTTTTTTTGGAAGGGGCTCCACTAATAGATAATTACCATATTTTTTTTTCAGGTTTCTTTAAATTTAAATTAGTTTCACGTATTTAATTTTCGGCTACGCGAGGGGCTGGCCTCCCTTCTCAAAAATTTGTGTCTTTCTACATGTTATAGTATCGCTACGTGCGGGTTATAAATTAAATTTGAAAATCAGGTTTTTTCTCCGTTTTTGTTTATTATATAATAATAATTAATTATAATAATTGTATAATAATAATATTTTAATTTTTTTAAATAAATAAATTTTAAATTTATTTATTAAATAAATAAATTTTTGATGTTTGATTTATTTTAAATAAATAAATTTTTAATTTATTTTAAATAAAAAAATTTTTAATTTATTTTAAATAAATAAATTTTCAATTTTTTTAAATAAATAAATTTGTATATATATGTAATATATATATATATATATAATTAATTATTTGCATAAGTTTTTTAATTTATATATAAAATATATCGTATTTTATTAAATATACCTTAATTTCCTAATAATTAATTTACTAATATTCTTTAATTAATTAGTTATTAAATACATTTTTTTCTAACTTTTGCATATTATTAGTCACATTTTGAAATATGAAAATTATTTATTTAAATTTTTTTTTTAAATCATGCCACGTTTGAAACGCCCGTCCGCTTCTCAGCGATCTATAAATCGTCAATTAAAAAATAGGTTAAATAGAGAGAATTCTAGTTATGCAGCAATAGAAAATGAGAGAAATGCTAGCTCTCAAAGAGATCGCAGAGCAGACCCAGAATATAGAGAAATAGAACAAAGTTTAGATAGAGTTCGGCGCTTAACAAGACGAACCAACTTGGAAAATAGATTACGGGAAAGAATACAAGAAATGGAGTATAGAAGACACATTCGATCAAATTCGGATGCACGCGCAATAGAACAAGGACAAAATACGAATAGGAGAAGGCAGAGACGTACAGACGAAGAGTTTCGGCAGGGAGAAAGAGAGGCCGACAACGTACGTAGGTCAAACCGTAGACGGGATACTGACATACGGACAACAAAACAAGGACAAAATACAAGTAGGAGACGTACAGACAATCCTGCGAAGAGGATTCTTGAGCAGGCGCTTAACACAACACGGCGACAAAGTGCCCGATTGTTATAGCGCCAAGCAATTTCAGATGCCATTCGGCGTCTTAGTCAGCGGGTTAGCCGACATAGGAGCATTAGTCAAAATAGAGAAGCAGCAAATCAAAGGAACGCAGACCATATGAGAGAAGTACATGCGAATAGCTCTCAAGATATTGAAGCTATTGAACCCAGACTTTCGATTTTAGAATCTCAAATAGGCATTTTTAATAGAACAGTAAAGCTGGGTCCAGATCAACTTTGCCTTTGTTGTAAAGGTCTATGATTCCCTCATCAAGTTGAGAGGATTACTCGTAATTTCATTGAAACTGAAAACGAGTATAGTCAGTTTTCATCTGCTGATGATATTTTCCAATTCTGCAAGACATGCAGCCGCAATATAAAATCTGGTAGGAAGCCAAAATTTGTCATTTCAAATGGTTTAGATTTCCCAGGAACGACTAATTTCTCCTCGCCTTCCATTTATGATTATCAAATCGTTAGGTTGTGACCGTCAGAGTGCCATTAAAGGAGCTGTTGTTAATGTTCCCATTCCGGTTAGCAATATCGTGACTTCCCTCCCACGAGCTTTCCATGAAGCCGAGGTAATCCAGCTCCACCTCAAACGTAGAATGGAATACAACCATGATTTCATGGCTGAAACCATTAGGCCTTCTAAAATTGTAGATGCACTGAGATTTTTAATAGGAACAGAGCTTTATATTAAGCATAATATAGGAATTAATGAACAGTGGATCACTGATTTCACATCCGATACTGTTCCTTTCGTATCTTCTCAAGCAGATGCAGGTTTAGTGGAGGATCTCATTCGAGAATTTCAGGTACCTTTCCAACCTGAAGAGAATGTCGAAGATGAGGAGCTAAATCCTGGGGGTCAAGAAACTCTGCTTGAGAATAACCAAATAGATAGTGTTGCCATGCAGAGAATCGTAATTGCTCCGGGCGAAGGCCAAAGACCCCTAGATATGATTCTATATGTAGATTCTAAAGAGTAATCTTTTCCAACTCTTTATGCTGGCATTAAAAGAAAGACTCAGGAAACTTTTACAACCATAGTTAGATCAGAAGTTAGAAATTTCGATAGGAGAGGTTTATAAGTTGATAAGTTGTTCTTCAATTATAAGAAGTTAGAGCTAATCAGTATTAGAAATAATACGTCAATTTGCTTGAGAAAGCACTCTAACGCTCTTAATGAAGAACATGTAGATCATTTGATTCGCCACGATGAAGGCTATAGGGTTCTTAAGGGCATTCGCACGTCTCCTGCTCATTGGGAAGCAGAAAAGAAGAAGGTTATGGCCATGATTCGTCAGTTTGGCTTACCAACCTTCTTTATTACTTTGTCTGCTGCTGAATCTAAGTGGTTTGAACTGCTTGTTCTACTTAAAAAGAATGTAGCCAAGCAACAAGTTACGGAAGATGAAGCTTCTAGCTTGCCTTCCAGTAAGAAAGCACGTCTTATACGTACTGATCCAGTAACTTGTGCTAGGTATTTCGATCATAGATACAGGCAATTACTAAAAGTAATGAGGAAACACCGGGGTATTTTCGGAGAACACTTCGTTGTCAAGTATTATTGGCGAGTTGAGTTTCAGCAGAGAGGTTCACCTCATATCCATGGAATGTTTTGGCTAAAAGATGCGCCAAAAGTGGATTTTGACAATGTTGATTCTATTCCTTCAGTAATAGACGTCATTGATCAGTTTGTTACAACTGATGTGAACGATGCAAGTCTCTCTGAATACTTGTCATACCAAAAGCACAAACACACTCACAGTTGCACCCGTGAAGTTAGAGGCAACTCTATTTGTCGCTTTGGTATTTCATATTTTCCAATGCCCCAAACAGAAATTCTCAGTCCTTTGCCTGAAGATTTTGAAAGGATTTCTCTTCATCGCAACAATTTGAAAAAAATTCAAAACGTTTTAAATTTCCCCTTCGATGCGCAAACCTTCAACCATTTAAGCATATTTGAAAACTTTCTTTCTCACAATCAAGTGAGCCTCAGTTACGAGGACTATATATATGCAATTAGATCTGGTTTGAATAAACCAAAAATTGTTCTGAAGAGAAGTTTTGCAGCAATTCACCTTAATGTTTATAATAAACACATTCTCGGAATGCAAAGGGCCAATATGGACATCCAGTTCATATTGGATCCTTATGCATGCTGTAGCTATCTTATTAATTATATTAATAAATCCCAAAGGGGTATTTCTAAACTGATGCGTGAAGCCGTGGACGAGATTCACAAAGGCAATCTAACCATCAAGCAAAAGCTACAGTATATAGGTCACAAATTCATTTCAGGCACTGAGATTTCCGCTCAGGAAGCCGTATATTGCTCCTTAGGTTTGCGTTTGTCTGAGACTAGCAACGCAGAAGTATACATTAATACTTTATTACCAGAGCATCGTGTTAGGATGCTCAAACCTAAGGAGCAACTCCAAAATATGCCTCAGGATTCCACTGACATATTTGTAGTAGATCTACTCGACCATTATGAACAGCGACCACATAGTCTCGACGGCGTGTGTTTAGCCGATTTTGCTGCACAATATTCATTCATAAAATCGTCAAGATCAGCTCGCCAAGATTCTGACAACGAAGAAGCTGCTGAAACTGAAGAGGTACGTGGCGCACCTCTTCAACTTTTAAATGAGAGTGGATTTGTTAGGGAAAGGTCTAAGCCACGAATTATCAGATTTAGGAACGTTAATTTGCATACGGATAGGCAGAATTACCTCAGGGAACTTATAATGTTATATTTTCCCTGGAGAAATGAGCAGGTAGAATTAGTTGAAAGGAATTGTGAGGAGTTTTATACTCAAAATGAAGAGAGTATTAGGCAAAATTTTAGCAAATATAATATATTAGAAGATTTAGAAGACGCGCTTAGAAGGGCCATGGAAGCTGAGGGAAATATTGAGGAAGTTTTAGATGATCAGGTAGCAGGACATATAGATGAGGAGTTTAGGGCTTTAGCTTTCCCTGAAATAAGTTCACAAGTAAATGTTTTAAATGTTAATGCCAACAATAATCCAATTGAAGATTCGGAAGATAGCGTCCGAATAATAAAGCTCCCACCACTTATTTCTTCTGAAAATTTGTCGAATATAGTTCGATCTTTAAATTTAAAGCAAAAAACTTATTTTTCAACATGGCAATGCTTTCTTCGAGTTTGTAGGTGGCGGAGCAGGTGTTGGCAAGAGTAGGTTGATTTCAGCACTTTTTCAGTCCTTATCTCAATTATATTTGCGTAGACCAGGATGCGATCCAAACACTGCTAAAATTCTCATGTGTGCTCCTACACGAAAAGCAGCTTTTGGAATTGGGGGCTCAACCCTTCATTCCCTATTTTCACTCCCAGTGAATCAATCTGGATCATCCTTTAAGAATTTAGGCCCCGATACTTTAAATACCCTTCGTTCGAGATTTATCGATATTAAAGTTCTGATTATTGACGAAATTTCGATGGTCGGTGCCAAAATGTTTTCTCACTTGGACTCTCGCCTCAAACAAATTTTAGATAACAGAGACACACCATTCGGTGGAATCTCTGTTATCGTCTTTGGCGATCTTCGACAACTTAGTCCTGTTGGAGATCGTTGGATTTTTAAATCCTATTCTGAATCGCATGACCCTTATAGTGCTATCTATGGGTCGTCTCTGTGGAATTCGTTTAAGTTTTTTGAACTCACAGAGATTATGCGACAGCGAGAAGACCAATCCTTTGCAATTGCCCTTAATAACATGGCATCCGGCCACATGTCGTCAGACGATATAGGTTTGCTTCAGTCCCGAGTGTCTGACGAAAGTCAGCTCCCAGATGATGCAATTCATCTGTTTTATAGAAATGAAGATACTGAATTATTTAATATAGCAAAATTGAATTCTATTTCAACTGCACAACATATTTCCAGTGCTATTGATTTCATAAAGGCTACACATCTTAGCATAGAAGTTAAAAATAGACACCTTGAGGCTGTTAAAAAGTTCAAGACGTGCAGAACTCAAGGGTTATGCACCTCTCTTATTCTTAAAATCACTGCCAAGTATATGATGACGGTCAATGTAGATACGACAGATGGTCTAGTAAATGGAGCATCAGGTGTGCTAATGGACATTACTTTTAACACATTAAATCTTCCCCAAATTCTTTGGATAAAATTCTTAGATGAGAGTGTAGGAATTCATGCTCGGGCTAAATGCTCGCATGCTTTAGACTCTTCTTGGACCCCAATTCAGAAAACGACAAAAAGTTTTCAGTTTCATGCTAATCAGCAAGTAACCATTGACCGCAAACAGTTTCCAGTTATACCTGCAGAAGGAATAACTATTCATAAAAGTCAAGGAGCGACTTATAGTAAAGTTGTGGTCCATACAACAATTAGAATGATTCGTGAGGCCTTATATGTAGCTTGCAGCAGAGCCACTAGCGCTGCAGGCCTTTTCATTATTGGGAGATTCATTCCCCCAAAATCCGACGCCCAGTCACCAGTAGAGCAAGAGCTACAAAGTCTCCGCACTAGTAAGTCACTACAGACCCATTTTAATTGTCTATTCGACAGTAACATGTGCAATGTCTTCTTCCATAACACGGAAAGCATTCATTGCCACATTAGCGATATTTGCTCCGATCAGCTTATGCTTAGAGCTTCGATTTTATGTTTCGTTGAGACTTCCACTTTCTCAGGCGAAACATATGAAATTCCTGGGTTTACTAGTGCTATACGACTTGATTGTGAATCTTTAGCAAATAGAACTCGACCAAAAAGAGGCATTCTCATCTTCGTAAAGAACGATATGTTCGAGAATGCTAGTCTTTTTACTTCAGGTTGATATTATGCTGATTCAAACAGTCTTCGTTCTGCAGTATTCGAGTTTGCTGTATTTAAATATAAGTCTTTAGGGTTTTTAATTGTGTATAAAACACCATCATATCCTTTTAATAAGTTTAAATCAGAATTAGAGGATTTATTTCAGAGGTTTTCATTTTTGGAAAGCAATTCTATTGTGCTAGGAGATTTCAATCTGTGTCTGCGATCTCTAGACAGCTGTAGTGGTAGAATTTTTGACTTTTTAGATAGTAAAAGATATAGGCCTCTTCTAGATTTGAATACGTCTACAACCAATAGTGATACTCACATTGATTGGGCATTTTCAAATATATTAGAGAGCAGGGCTAACGCGCGCACATACGAAGCAATATATAGCCACCATAGTGGAATAGTAGTTAATGTAGAAAATAGCGAGATTCAGGTAGATTAGTATTACTATTCAAATATTATTATATTAATTTTAATAATTAATTTTTAAGATGTTATGTGTTATTTTTTTCATATACTAGATTATATTTATATTTATTTCATTTATTTATTTTTTCTTATTCCTTTATTTAATTATTTATTTGTTTTTAAAAAGTTATTTAGTTATTATTTTTCCGTTTATCAACAAGTAATTTAATATTTTGTTTTTGTTATGTAAATTTTTGGGGAACTTAGGAGTTGTCTTAAGCAACTCAAGTCGACTCGTAGGTCCCCAAAATGTATTTTGGTGTGTGACCGCATTACAATTGTAGTGGCCTCCCCGTGGTGTTCCCTGGGTACCGATTATCTTCTCAATCTGGAGCAAATTCGAGCGGCGCAAACTTTTATCAACATATGAGTAATAAAAGACAAAGTACAGGGTCTCTTACTGTCGGTTGCGCCCGACTTTAGCTTTCCGAGTTTTTTTACTTGGACACGCCTACCCACAAATTCTGGGGTCTAAGTTACCATCCATAAAACAAGTAATGTGTGTGTTTTTCCACAATCACAACAAATTGGGATTAACCGTACGGGAAAGTGAAGCATTGGCTATAAAGGAAGCGTCAGTGTTTTGGGCAAAGGCAAAAATTCCTATTCGCCAAGAATACCATTGCATTGCAAAGCTGGACAAACTATTCTATCAGTGGAAAGCTCTTAAGAAGAATAGAAACACAATGAGTGATACTTGTAGAGCAAAAGAAATCGCTTTTGTTGCCAGTTTTGATAATTTATTCGATATTGCGCACGCAGATGCTATGACGATGATAAAAATAAAAGAGGACAGGCTATTTCTTGAAATGCAGCGCCAGAAAGGACGTCCTGGCCACTTGGGCGGATCGGATTCCCTATTGGCAAAGAAGGAAAAGCGAAAGGCTGATCAAGAATTAGATCAGCAGTTGCGAAAGCGAAGAGAAATTGAACGCAATAGTACAACTCTCGCGTCATACAATGATGGAGGTAAGACGCACCTGCTATTTTACAATTGTCTTATTAATATCATCACTCACTCTAGGAGTTACCTCAAGTTCTGAAAACGACTACATACCTGATGATTTGATACCATCTCAAGAAGAAATTGAAATTCAACATAAAAAAAATGAATCACCTGTTTCAAAGAGAGGCAGCAAACATTTTTTGACGCAACGGGTTCTTTCATCTTTGGATAAATGGAAGATCACCAATAATGCAGCGATGCATTTAATTTCTGCAATAGCTGAAGCTTTTGGGCTTGACATGAAACAATATGCTTTTAACGCAAAAACGTTACAACGGCTTCGGGAGGAAAGCAGAGCAACAATATCTGTGTCGGCCAAAAACAATTGCCAAAATTTGGTAATATACCTTTTTTTTGATTGTTTGAGTCTTAAAATCAAAAACATTCCCTCCTAACTTCTCATAGGTATCAGCGGTGGTGCATTGGGATGGTAAAATGTTACCAGAATTATGCGGACATGGTAAGGTGGAACGATTGCCGATCGTCATTTCCCACACGGACGGGGAACAACTTTTGGGAGTGCCAATGATATGTGATTCTACAGGATATGAGATCTCAAACGCAACTTTTAATCTGCTAACCGAATGGGGGATAGCGGACAAAATAGTAGCAGCCTGCTTTGATACAACTGCATCAAATTCTGGAAGATTGAAGGGCGCTGCAGTATTATTAGAGCGAAATCTATTATACCCACCGTGCAGACATCACATAAGCGAAATATTTTTACGTGCTGGATTTGAGTCATGTGCTGGAGCGACATCAGACACAAATGTCCCCCTCTTTGTACGCTTTAAAGATTCATGGGACAAGATTCAACAAAAAAAGTTTACGAGTGGAGTGTCCAATGACTACGTTTTAATGCAGCTTAAGGATCAAATGAACGCCATTATCGATTTCTGCCGAGCTGAGTTGATGAAAGATCATGCGCGTACAGATTATGTGGAACTATTAGAATTAACTCTTGTTTTTCTGGGGTCAGTTCCAGAGGGACATCATTTCCGATTGCCTGGGCCAATGCATCATGCACGCTGGATGTCTAAAGCCATTTACGCATTTAAAATATATCTGTTTCGCGAAGAATTCAATTTGTCCAAACGAGAAGATCAGAGCTTACGAGACGTATCCATTTTTATAGTACGCTTCTATGTTCAGTTTTGGTTTCGGGCAACAGTGGCTATTGAGGCTCCAAATCTGGATTTAAAATTTATACGCGATGTATATGATTATAAAAAAATCGATGAGAAAATTTCAACCGCAGTACTAAACAAAGCTTGCAATCATTTGTGGTATTTGTCTGATGAGAATATCGCACTTGCATTGTTCGATGAACACGTGTTAAATGCTGAGAAACGAAAAATAGTGCAGCTAATTTTGTCATTTGACATTAATGACGATGACATGTCTATAAAGCGACCTAACTTAAAATATAGAGATTTGCCTATATTTATTGCACAGAACTTGTCGGATTTCATTACCTGCAATACAGTAAAGTTTTTCGATCGCTTTAATATATCGAGAGCGTTTTTAACCAAAGATCATTCAGAATGGCATTTAAATGAAGATTATAGAAACGGTCAGAAAACTTTAAGCAAATTAAAAGTTGTAAATGACACTGCAGAGCGAGCTGTGAAGCTTATGCAGGATTATAATCAAAAATTGACAACAAAGGAGAAAGAATTTCAAAATTTATTGCAAACCGTAAAGGAATACACCAAGCAATATCCGGTGAACACTAAAAAATCTCTATTAAATTAGATTTCATGTTTATATGTACATAAGTACATATACATATACATACATCTATACTTTAAATAAAAATGTATTATAAGACAAAAAAATCTTTACTTTAGATTTTAGTGCAAGAAAAACTTAATATAAAAGTATTGACAACTTTTTATACATTGATAGTGGGAGAAAAGTGCGCGTAAGTACAAACGATTGATCAGTGCTTTTTCGCGCGTATTAATCGATTTGACATCAGTAAAATAATTGTAAAGTCCATGTTTTTGCACCGATTTTAACAATCGATATCATTTTGAAAAGAAGATTGTTAGGGCTGTATAAAAAAATTATAGCCAGGGATACGAAATATCATATTTTGTTGTATAAGCTCCATTTTCTAAAAAAAAAAGTCTATTTTTTACCAAAAGTCTAATTGTTGAGCTTATTTAGCTACCTCTAAACATCAACGGATCGGGCTAAAACTTTATATTTTATTGTTTTATACCTAAACGAATATTTTAAGACCATGAGACCCTAAATTTCGTTACTTTGGTTTAGCCCCATACAACTAAGCGCAACCCTAATGTACATACATGTATGAATGAATGTATGATGTATGT
Organism: Liodrosophila aerea; assembly: GCA_035045005.1. Lineage (NCBI taxonomy): Eukaryota > Metazoa > Arthropoda > Insecta > Diptera > Drosophilidae > Liodrosophila > Liodrosophila aerea. Next base: position 42,639 of record JAWNNL010000733.1, read on the forward strand.
ACATAAGTATGTATGTACTGAAGTATATACATGCATACATACATATTTACATCAGTACATACATACATATGTACATCAGTACATACATATCTACATGCATACATACATACATATGTACATCAGTACATGCATATGTACCCACATACAAACATACATTCGTATATACATATGTTTATATGTATATAAGTATGTAGATATGTCCTGATGTACATATGTATGCATATATGTCAAAATGTTTATGTATGTATTAAATATATGTATGTATGTATCTATTCATGTACATATGTTTAAATGTATGTATGTGCGCATGAATGTATGTACATGTATGCATACATGTATTAATGAATGTATGAATGAATGTATAATGTATGTACGTAAATATGTATGTACTAATGTATGCATGTACATTTAAACATGTACATATATACATGTACACACACGCAAACATACATTCGTACATACATTTGTTTAAATGTATGTATATTCGAATGTATGGTTATATGTATATATATATGTATGTACTGATGTACATATGTATGTATGTGTTTAAATGTATGTATATACCCTCGCTATTTTAAATGAATATGGCAGCATATCGATGCTCAAACGTATATTACACGTATACACAGTTCATCTGGCATGCGAGAATTGTTTTGGTTTTCCCCCTTATCTTTAAAATTGTGGCTACAGTTGCTCTTCGCTGTTGGAAGGGGGAGGGGTTTTCAGATATCAGCGCTTAACGTGCGTCTAAGGGTCATAAGCAATCATTCTGCGAAAAAATTAGGTCGCTATATCTTACCGTTTGGGCTGTGCGTTGATGACACGTCAGTCAGTCTTAACGAACTACTTTATATATATAGATGTATTGTTATAGTTATGACTATATGAAACAACAATGAAAATATTATTTAAATAAAACTCAGCTTATTAAAATTTTAATACACTAAGAGAAAAAAAATAAAATAAAACTTAGAGTATTAAAATTTTGAGGCACTGAAATAAAAATAAAACTTACATTCAGGCCTGTTCCCATTTACGAAATCGATCATTCGATTTACTTTTTGAAAAAAATGGGGTTCCAAATTTCAATTCATCGTTTTCGATTAGCTTCATATTTGCTCCATTTCGAAATAGATTAGCTTCGTGTGTAAGTACAATAAACAATTTCGTTTCTTGAAAACGATACATCAAATTTAGGAACCCCATTTTATTCAAAAAGTAAATCGAATGATCGATTTCGTAAATGGGAACAGGCCTGATTATAAAAAATTTTTTACACTGGAAAAATAATAATAAAAACTTAGATTATTACAATTTTTAATACACTAAGAAAAATAAATAAAACTTAAAGTATTAAAATTTTGATACAAAAAAAAAGAAAAATTCTATTATTAAAATTTAAATGCACTGAAAAAAAATTAGATTATTAAAATTTGTATACACTGAAAAAAAAAATTAAATTTTGTAATCTTAGTTTATTTTTAAATATTTGGTATTATGTTGCTTAATTTATGTATGTTTTACAATTATTTTTTAGCGTTTGGTATATATTTAACAACTTTTCGCCACGGCGTCACTCGGTTAAGTTATTCCCGCCTTCAGTATGACCAGTATATCTTAATCGTAGTCATCCCTTCAACGCCTTTCTATTCGTTTTTATAACGTGTGTCTATGGCATTTTTAGTACAGTGTTGGTAAATAACAATGTTTACATTCGGCCAATCCTGACTAGATATAGCCCTCGATCTCAAATTTAAATATTTTGACAGTTTATCTTTTACAATACAAATATTCGATATTCTAGCAGGAATTTATCGTTTTCATACATGCCTGCATCCATGGCTTAAGTCTGGCTGATTCGAGAATTCCTTTGTACGGAAGTTGTGTTATGTTAGTTGGCAATCATCGATATCAGTTACCTCATAACGATCATTCGGAAGAACACGGCTTATTTTGTATGGACCTAGATACTTAGGAGAGAACTTCTTGCAAGATCCCGCCGTGACATCGTCATTCCGGATGGCTACAAAGTCATCTACTTTATACTGCAAGGGCGCTTTGTGTCGTAAGGCATGTTGGATTTCATTTCAATATAATACTAGGCAAGGGTCCTAAATGGTCAACGTGAATCGTATCAAAGGGAACTGGGGCTTTTGGAATGCTATGAAGTGTTTGGTGATGAACGTCTCTTGGAACAGAATGCAGAATACATGGCAAACAATTCCGGATATAAGTCTCAATTTTCGTTTTCATGTACGGAAACCAATATTTTGTTTTAAGATGATCGATACATTTATCAACTCCTAGGTGGCCTAGTTTCTCATGAGCCGCTCGAATTATCTGATCTTGCATAAGAACTGGTGCATACAAGCACATCCTTGCATTGGCATTCTTTTTATATACTTTCCCATCAACTATTTCAAAGCCATTAATGCTCTCTTTCTCCAATTTGTTTCTAAGTTTTACTATTTCCGGCTCCCTAATCTGGTCGGGTTGTATCAATAAGTCCAGATCATCAGGTGTTGCACCGACAACTCCAATTAGATTCTCACTATGGTCACCAGGATTCTCAGAGGTACTAACAGCTAACGAATTTCTTGACACACATGATTCTATCAACTCAACGGATTCTAACGATTCATTGAAAACACACGGATTAGACAAACTCACGAATTCTAACGATTCATCGGAAACACGCGGACTAGGCAAACTCATGGATTCTAACGGGTGTTCGGAAAACACGGGTCTAGCGGGCTGTCAGGAGCAACACATGGATCACAACAAGCATTTTCAAGAGTCTCGAGTAATTCGGTTTGGCGGCTCAATGCATCAACATGTGCCATGCTGGACCCTGGTCTATGCGCAATGGAATAGTTATAGTTCTCCAACTCTAAGGACCAACATGCAATGCGTGGGTTAATAGATTTCTTACTCAGGGTTTGTACTAATGAATTGCAATCGGTCACTATGCGAAACGGCTTATGCTCCAAGTATACACGCAATCGACGTAAAGCATAGATTATCGCTAAGGTTTCGAGCTCAAAACTGTGATAACGGGATTCTGCGGCTGTCGCTTTACGGGAATATAAAAACACAGGATGGAATTTACCATCGGTCTGACGCTGCACCAAAACTGCACCGAATCCCTGAGAGCTGGCGTCGGTATGTAATTCTGTTTCCGGTTGTGGGTTAAACAAGGAAAGAACAGGCGGACTGGACAACGCTAGCTTTAAAGAAGGAAACGCATCTAACTCAAGTTTACCCATTGGAAATGGTCCACCGTTCCTCAGTAACTCATTCAAGGGTTTAGCTATACTGGAGAATGAAGGGACAAATTTACGGAAGTAAGAAAATAGCCCAAGGCATGAATGAAGTGCTTTGCTATTTAATGGTTCCGGGTATTCTTGGATAGCTTTTACATGTGCGTCGCTAGGGAGAATTCCACCTGGACCAACATTGTATCCCAAATAATCAATACGTGTTTCTAAAAATATACTCTTCTTACAATTGATCTCAAGGTTATTTTCTATATAGTTATAGCTTTCCTAACAGGATAAAGGGTTCTTCTACGGATCTAATTTCAAGAATTATGTCATCCATATACACATAAATCTGACGACTCCGTATCATACACTTAAATCATTTGAAATGAATCTCTGAAACACTGCGGGACCATTCTTAAGGCCGAATGGCATGCGGAGGTACTCGTAGTGTCCATCAGGTGTTACGAATGCTGTATACTTTACTGATTCAGGATCCATACGAACTTGATGGAATCCACTCTTCAGGTCTATACCGGAGAATGCAACCTTTCCCTCTAAATACTCTAAACAGTCCTCAATCAACGGCGACGGAAAATTATCTCGAATAGTTAATTTGTTCAGTCCGCGGTAATCTATACACATGCGAATATCTCCGCTTTTCTTTTTAACCAGAACTATCGGAGATGCGTAAGGCGATTCACTAGGTCTGATAATGTTCTGGTCGAGCAATTCATTTACTGTCTTATTAACGACATAGTACGACAATCTCCGAGGTGCTGAGTGAAATGGTGTCGTGTCGGTCAAGCGAATAGTCATTAGACATTTAGGTGCTGCAGAGGTATCTATGCCGATGTCGATATAGTGATTCTGCAAGGTCTTCAAGCATCGTGCCGCCATGGCATAGCCAAATTCAGTGCCAATATTCATATTGTTAGAATCGATAATTGCAGAACACAAGTTACTCATCTCGATCAACCAACCCGTAGATGGTTCGACATCAGCCATGGATACATTCACGTTAACATGTGGTGCAACATTTTGATTAGGATTATCATTTAAGCTATTAATTTCAATATAAGAGAGGTTTTCTAACAAGGATGCACAGAGTTTTTCATAACCAAAAGAAAGATTTTCATTTATTAAATTAAATTTGTTTCGAGATTTTCTCGTTACGAGTTGAATTCCAAGTATTCTGAGAACGTCTCTGCCAAGCAGTAGCGCTGTAGGTAACAAAGAATCAGGTATAACATAAACTTGTACTTCATAATATTTCTTTTCAAATAAAACTTGACATTGAATTAAGTTAAACTGCCGCCAATGCCGCGGAATGGGCTCTTCTTCAGATCAGAGTATTTGAGTTGAGGGAATAATGTTTAGTAGAGCGAATATATTATTAATATCTATGCATCCTGTTGAACCATTAATTCTTAAACTTACTAATTGTATATACGACTTATCCTTAATTTCGTCATCGCCTTCCTTCTCAACGGTCAAAGCCACTGTACGCTTAGGGCATTGACTGTATCGGTGTCCCACTTCGAAACAACGGAAACATCCTTGGTCTGGTCTCTTTTGTCGCTTGCAGTCCTTTGCTACATGCCCCATTAGTCTGCAGTTGTAGCATCTAATCTCTTTGTCGGCAATGGTTGATGCGGTGTCTCGAATCGTCTTCACCACACGCATGCCTTCCGAACGAACCGCCTGGAATCGCATCAGTTTCCCACGTAGTTCATCTAAAGTGGAGCAGTAGTACAATGGGGCGGCATTGCCGCTTCGATCGCCCAGTCCATCGACAATGTATTTCACGACATCTAATTCGTCGAAATTTCCTTGATGGGAAATATTACGCACTGTGATGAAATAATGCAGCAGAGACTCATATTTGCCGATCGAACGGTTTTCGAGTTGCTTAGCGATTTCTCGTGTTGACTTATTGTAGCCAAACACATTTTTTAACATGATGCTCAGCTCTGCCCATGTCGACACCTTTTCATACATTAGGTACTCCTTTGCCGATCCTCGAAGTAGCCGGATGCCCAACGATGCATGTTGTTCAGGGAATATACCGCAGTGGCTTTCTCAAGCTCGCGGATCCAAACATGAACGGACATGTTATTGTCACCAGAGAATTCAGGCATCATGGACTCGATATCTCGGACATCCACAGAGTTATTTTCATCACGGGCGCCATCATTTCGCTCAAGTTCGGACACCCTCAATTTAAGCACCGCCAATTTAAGCTTCGCCTCGTACATCTCGGTGATTCTGGCGATCTCAAACTTACTCGTGTCGTCATCGTAAGTGTTCTCCCGGATGACGCTAGCGCATTTTACCGGTGCGCCATCAACGTCATCTCCCAATGCGCCGGCAACGCCATCTATCAATGCGCCGGTAACGCCATCTATCAATGCGCCAGCGGCGCCTAATGCGGTTGCTCCAACAGCGTGCTCCTCTTTGTCCTGCTGACTAAGTTGACTTTGGATCTTGTCTCTATCTTCAAAATTTCCTTATCAGCCTCAGAACTCAAAACGGACTTTGCTGCAACACGCAATTGGTGTAATGACGCATTACTGTCGATTGGGACGCCTTTGCCAAGTAACAGTAAATGTAACTGTTCTTTCTCTAATTTCAATATATCTGTATAGCAAGACATTTCGTTGAGTTTGGGCAAACCCCACACCTGATTTGTAATCTTCTTAGTTTATTTTTAAATATTTGGTATTATGTTGCTTAAGTTATGTATGTTTTACAATTATTTTTTAGCGTTTGGTATATTTCACAACTTTTCGCCACGGCGTCACTCGGTTAAGCTATTACAGTAATGTTTTAATATAATTTAAATCAATTTTAATTAGTTGTTGAATTCTATTGTAAATGGTATTATGCTTAAACTTAAATAATTAAGTATGTGAGTACATTTTTAATTTAGTTACATACATATACATATGTATTTAAGGACTACAGTTAAAAATGTAAAAAATTGTAAAGTTAAGAAGAGTAACGTAATTGAACTCGCAATAAAATTTGCTGAATTTTGAATATAATATGTCTATACTAATTGTTAATATTAGTAAAAAGGAACAAATACTCATAATAAATCAAAGCTATAGCGATCGAGCAGGTGCAATCGCACACAAGCTGCAAAACACCCAGAACAACAACAATCGACTGCATGCAGGCACAGGCCGCTAGCAAAGGCGCGAAACAACAAAATTCGGCAAAACCGGTTTTGCACAGCCGACAACAACAACATACATATAAAGATTCAGCCGCAGGCAAAGCGTATACAAATTTCTGCGCTGAGACTCTGAAATGGCAAAATAGGGAAGCATGAAAGTCGGCATCACAGCACCATACATAAGCATATGAGGCCGTACACATATACACAAATACACAGAAACGAGAGCACAGCGCGAAGAAACACACCCATGCTCATCGTTCCGCGGTCGATCTGCGACTGAAATATGATTTCTTGTTGCGCTTGCTTTCGAACGAATGAATCGAACTCGAAAAGCCGAACGCATTCTGGGGTTCTAGACATTTCGTTCGGCTGGGCTGGGGTTCCACGCTCAGCCGTTTTTCTGATAGTAGTTTTTTCGCTGTTTGACTTCTCTATCTATTTCTTGCTTAGTGCCTGTACTTTCCTTTGCACACACACATGCTAAGAAACACTCACACATACACACATATCGTAAATTTACACGAAACCCCGCATACACTCGCGCTGCTCCCCCATACCAAGTGCAGGGAATTGAATCTTGAATATCTCCGGTGTTTATTATCCGATTCACAATTCACAGCACAGATAAAGATTATCATAAGATTGTCGTATGCCAAAACACAAGTTTGTATCTTTAAAATTGTGGGTGTGACAGTTTTTCGCGGTTTTTGGGGGAGGGGGGGAGGTATCAAAAATCTAAAACAAACTTGATCTGCTTGCACTATAGGGGCATCTAACTGCCAAATATGATGTCTCTAGCTCTTACAGTTTCCGAGATCTAGGTGTTCATACAGACGGACAGACGGACAGACAGACGGACAGACGGACATGGCTAAATCGACTCAGCTCGTCGTCCTGATCAAGAATATATATACTTTGTGGGGTCTGCCACGCCTCCATCTGCCTGTTACATACATTTCGGGCTTGTACAATCTTAATAGACCCTTTTGTACTTTTTTAAAGTACAGGGTCTAAAAACTGCACTATTATCCTGTTATTCTAAAAATAACCATACACCGAGTTTAGAGGATGTCCAAACAACAACAACAACACTACAATAAACGTTATACACTGGAGATGCTTCACATAATAAACACACTAAGGAACGTACAGTTAAATTACAGAACGTACATTAAAAAAGGCGCTTACTTATTTGGACATTTATTAACGAAAAAAGTAGGGAAAGCTACAGTCGGACGCAACCGACAGTAGGAGACCCTGTACTTTCCATACCCACACGCTAACAGACACTCACACATGCACACATAGCGCAAAGTCACGCGCAACCACACATACGCTCGCGCTGTTTCCCCATTACCTAGTACAGGGAATTGAATCTTGAATATCTCCGGTGTTTATTAACCGATTCACTGCACAGATTAAGGTTGCTATATGCTCATTGTATGCTAAATCACAAGTTTGTGTCTTTTACATTGTGGCTGTGGTAGTTTTAGGGGGGGAGGTATCAAAAATCGAATACAAACTTGATCTGCTTGCACTATAGGAGCATCTAACTGCCAAATATGATGTCTCTAGCTATTACAGTTTACGAGATCTAGGTGTTCATACAGACGGACAGACAGACGGACATGGCTTAATCGACTCAGCTCGTCGTCCTGATCAAGAATATATATACTTTGTGGGGTCTGCAACACCTCCTTCTGTCTGTAACATACATTTCTGAGTTGCACAAACTTAATAGACCCTTTGTACTTTTTTAAAGTACAGGGTCTAAAAATCGTGCTTGTTCATTTGTTCCTTGTCAACCCATTCTGGATTCAGATTTTCAACTCTATCTAATGACTTTGCAGCTTGTTTAGCAGTTACCATTGAAAAGATTCCGTTCTACAGCTACTGTATCAGGCCTGGGTGACACAAATGTGCCCACTGAAGGATCTACAGGCAACATATTTATGCGTTCTCGAATTTCAGACTACACCGTAAAGCCTCAAGCCGTGGTCACTTCAAACATTATAAGTAGCCAGCCGAACGTCGCTATTGACATCGCAGATTGGAATATTCTGCCCAACGCTCCCTTAGCCGATTCTGCATTCAATCAACCACAGCGTGTGGACTTGCTTGCTTCTGATTTTATGGACACCTATGTGTGGGTCGAATTAAACTCAGTTCTGGTTTGCCTATCGGAAGACTCGCCTTGGTTGGATCGTTTCAGGTGGTGGAGACAGGCCAAATAAAGCAGCACTAATGGCAACGCAGTAGCCTCTAAGCAAAAAATGTCATCAAATAGATCTTAGTCTGAATGATGCAAGGCTCAGTAAGGAGGAGCATGAGTGTGAGGAACATACTTGCAGAAACTTTTTGCGATTCTCATCTGTTCGCGCAATGAACCAGTTGGCCATGGATGAGGCTAATTCATTTCACTTTGGCTCAGATGCTGTGTGAAGAGAATTGTATGGGAACGACTTCAAACCGCACATCGAAATAATTTTAAGCATAGGAAATCGTGCTCTAGCCACCCAGAAGTGCTCAAGGATATAGCAAACAAAGATAAAAAACGTTTAGCTGGGCTTGGGATCCTCTATCTGATCAACTGTTGTTTTCGTGGTTGGCTTTAGAAGCAAGAATCAAGCCGTTAAGCGTTCAGTTTTGCCCACTAGGTATTCTTGATCCTTTAGGTATTCTTGATCCTGTCATCACTAAATGCAGGTATCCAATCTATGGGATGTAATCAAGGATTTGCGCTCAAATGGCTTTCTCAAGAAGTCAAGCTTAATACCATCGATTTCACCATTCATCGATGAGTTTAGGTTCATTCGTGTTGGCGGACGATTGGCAAACTCAACACTTTCATTTCAGGCCCGACATCCGATCATATTACCACGTCGGCATCCAGTCACGTTGGTTTTTATTTCGTATCAGCATAAGATAAATCTGCATACTGCACCACGTGCTGTCTTGGCAAAATTTCGGCTTTAATACTGGCCTATTGGTGGATTGCGTTCTTTTCTGAATGCTCTATTGCACTTTGCTTTGATGACCTTTGAACACTGATATGCTAAATTTTTTTATTTTTATTTTATTTATTTGCGTTTATTTATTGAATCTTCTCTCGATGAGACTAACAATAAGTTTACAAATCTTAATAACCTTAATTAACAGTAAAATAGGGACTGTATTTATCGCTGGATTGGAAAGTCCTTACGGCGAAGACGAGAAGTTCTGCTAACTCCTGTTAGGGCTCTTGCTAAGTGGTTTGGATGTGAAGACAAAGTGCAGGAGTACTTTTCCATACGAAGGGCTATTTCATCTTTTACGGGAAGTATATTCAGGGTTCTCTGGATGTTTTCGTTCCGAACGTACCACGGTGCCCCGGTGATGGTCCTGATGATCTTTGACTGGGCTCTCTGTATTACCTCAATACTGCTGTTCTTGGCATTCCCCCACAGCTGGCAGCCGTAAGTCCAGATTGGTTTTAAAACGGAGTTGAAGAGCAGGACTATATATTTCAGACTAAGGGGGGAACGGGCGTTTATAAGCCAATGGAGACAATTCGCCTTTAGCTTTAGATGCATTCTTTTAGCTTCGAAATGCCTGTGCCAAGTGAGTCGTCTATCAAGGTGTACGCCGTGATACGTTACTTCCTTTGATTTCGAAAGTACAGTGTTGTTAAACGCAGGAGGAGGACAGTCTTGCCTATTTAAAGCTAATATTACGTGCTTGCATTCTTGTTAATTGACTTTTATTCGCCAGTCAGATAACCGTTTCTCCACAGCTTCTAGATGGAGAGCAAGTTGCTCTGTTGCTTGTTGAAAAGCACTTTTCGAAAAGCTTAGACAGACATGAGAGTAAGCTTATGGGTCTATATAATGAGGAAACTGTGTGATCTTTCCCAGGTTTCGGAATCATTATGATGATTGACTTTTTTCACGTCTTCGGAAAGTGGCCAATTCTCGTTATTCCATTGAAGTTTTGACAGATGGTGTGTACGGCGCAATTCGAAAGTTCAATAATCATTTTTGGAGTAAATAATTCGCGGCCGGGTGACTTTTATGTTTTAATGATTTTTATGAAATCATTTGGACGAAATTCAATCATATGAAGATATGGCGTTATCTGTTAGAGGAGATAATGTAATTCGGCTTGTAGCTGGAATACATTTTGTAGGTGGACGGCAAATGTATCGGCTCTGTCTTTATCGCTGCGGACCCAGTCGCCTGCAGAGTTCCTTATTGGCATAACAGTTTCTATCGGTAGGCTTAGTTGTGAATGTGCTCTCCACAGAGGATATTTTGTACTAGATGGAGATAGTTGCTGTATATAGCGCTGTTGGCCTCGCTGTGTCTACGTGTGGCATCTTTTAACCTTTGCTTTGCAGTTGGTGATCTATATGATTTCCACTCTCTTCGTAATCGGCGCTTTTCACGAACAAGCTGCTCAATTTGCTGGTTTGTGTAGATGTATGTTGGTTTTAATATAGTATTTCACATTCGTGGTGTTGAAATACGAGCTGCTGTGACGAGAACCGACTCCAGGATGTTTGCAGAGCTGTTAATATCAGCTTCATCTTCTAGCGGGGGGTTCAGCTCCATATGTAAGCTCACATATTTTTTATATTTGAGCCAATTAGTTCTATTCGATGTTATTTTGAAGGGTTTTTCTAGAGCTTCCGGGCTTTGCTGTAGATTAAAGGTGAGTGGTCAGATGATAGATCCAGAGAAGATTCGGCACTTATCAGGTTGCGAGGAATATTTTCTGTAACCGCAAAGTCAATCAGGTCTGGCAGTTTTTTGGGATCTGTTGGCCAATATGTAGGTGTATCTGGGGAGGCAAAGTTGAGCCTGTGCTTTGCTTTTATGATTGCGTTGTATAGCTGTCTTGTTGCTTGATACGGTTTCTAATCAGAATTCCGGTACCACCATGTGCTTTTCCATCGGGGTGATTGTTGTTGTAGAAGAAGTAGCCTTGAATTTTGAAATTGTGTTTATTTGTAAGGTGTGTTTCTGCAAGTAGCATAACGTCTATATGGTTATCGTAAATGAATTGGCTTAGCTCAAGTTTGTGCCGTGAAACGCCGTTGGCATTCCACATTCCCATGCGTAGGGAAGCCATTGTTAATTTTGACTGATTTTGCACAAGCATTTGTATCAACATATTTTGATTACGCATGAGTTCTTGCATATTTGTTCGCATAAATGACATGAAGTTTAGCATGCTTTGTTGCAGATTGAATATAATAGCTTCAAGTTTGCTTTTTGACTGCTCTGTAGGCTGGTGAACATACGCCGTGTTCAGCTCTGTCTGAACTGCAGGTGATATTGGCTTTGTAGGGATTGGATCCGTCATGCCTGATTTGAGAGCGCTGGTAAAGCTAACGTTTTTGTTGGCAATACCAGAAGTAAATGAGGATTTGCCTGCTGTTGAGAAGAAGACTTCAGGGGTATGTTTGGAGGAGATTATTGTTGGATTGTGGGAGCGCACAGTTGATATTTATTGGTGCTTTCGATTTTTTAGTTCCTCCCTATTTAATGGACAATTTGTGGTCTCATGAAGCTCTCCACAAGCTACACATACCAGGTGCAACGTGCAATAGGTTCTTGTGTGATCATTTGTGCATTGCACGGGTCCTTTGCGCTTATGTGGCTCTTCTACGGTGATCCTACGATGCAGTAGGAATTGCAGTTTATAAATAGGGTGCACTTCATTTTTCTTTAGAGGCTTGACTTCTGGGTCAAGTTCAACCTTGAAGAGAGGTTGTGGTTTTCTATCCTTGTTTAGGATATTTATGACGGTTTTCGCCTTGAAACCATTCTCTTTAAGAGCTTCTACAATTTCGGTAGTTGTCACATCTGGCTCAATGTCCTTTAGTACAACTTGCAGGCTTTTGCTGGTTTTCAGTTGGTATGTATAAAAGCTCTTCTTGTTGTCATTTAGGAACTTGGACAGTACTCTGTGGTGATCTTCGGTTTTGACTTGAACTTTTGTTTCATTTAGATTCCCTTTTGTTAAAATCATCGGATTTGTCTGCCAGAACTGCAAATCTATTTTTATCAGTGGGGTTTTCCGTCTCGATAGATGTCCCGCGATTCATTTTCGGTTTATTCCCAGTATTGGAATTTTGAGGGCTTAGTTTCTGCTTTATTTAACCCTCTAATGCCTGGGTCCGCCTTTAGGCGGGGTACACACATTACGTCGTAAAAATTATATGCGAAGTTTTTCAGCAAAAGTGTGAAATGCACAAGTCTTGCAATATATCAGACTTCATATATATCAAAAAATATTAGTGATCGGGTATTTCACCACGCTTGAAACTCATTTCAAAGTCAAAATTTCTGTTTTCGGACGCATTTAATTCATTTTGAAAACACGCTCAAGTTCAACCAAAAAAAAAATAATAATTATTAATAACATAAGAGGCTGAAAAAATTACTGGTGGGTAGATAATTTTATTGTTGAAATAAATAAAATAATCATCATAAGAAAAAAACAACTAATGTGGTTTTTAATCGCTCTATTAGCGACTCCCCCTAAAGGCGGACCTGGGCATTCCGCGTTAAATATTTCGTCATTATGCGTCGGTTTGTTTTCTTCGTGAGCCGATGACTTTAGTTTAGTTTTTATTTTAATCTTGTATGATAATTAAACTTGTAAATAATAAAATAATAGTCGTTAATTTTGTATGCGTACGATATATCGATATATTAATAAGTGTTGCAAAACGCAAAAAGGTTATTTATTGGATGTAAATAGTCTGGTCACCCTGATACAAACCAAGCAACGATAACGACGCCAATAGATAAGAATATTAAAAAGATCAGTTAAAATTAACGCAATCGTCTGTTAGTAATTTGGCGTGGAACCAATCTGTCTGATGAAGACATCATTGCGATATTGAATGAAATTCCAGACTATGAAGACACGGAAGGTGAAGAGGATCACGACTCAGAAAATGATGATGCTTTAATTTCTGATTCGATCATAAACGAATGTCTAAACTCGACAGATGCTCTCGTCAACCGAATCAATTGGAGTACCGGGGATGATTTTGAAGCATCGGAAGCATCGCTTCTAACTTCTATATCACAGGAGAGAGATCTAGCTACGTCCACTCTAATTGGCCCCAGTTCATCTGGTACTCGTAATCGATCAAACAAAAGTCTTCGCGAACCTCTTACTGAGCGGGAATTTGAGGATGGAGGACCTGCTGCTCCTACAAGTGGTACTTATATCGGCAAATCAAGTGAATTAACCAATAATTCCCCAATTTTTAAATCAATTACTTGGAAGAAGAAGCATTTGCATCTGCATGTGAATGAGCTTCTGTTCCAAGGCTGCAAGGAAATGGCAGAGGAAATTAATCTTTTGAAAACACCATATCATAGTTTCTGAATGTAAGTTCCGTAACCGCTAAATTGTTTTACAACATCATCTAACTCTTACTTGGTTTTTAGTTCTTGGCTGACCAAATGAATTTGTACGCTCGTCAAAAAGATATCAACAGCCAGTTCATAACTGGTAGATTGGAGCTTCAAAACTTTATTGGCATCTTGTTCTTTATGTCGATCTATCAATATCCCAGTGTTCGTTCATATTGGGGAGCATTTTCGTTTGAAACAATAAGGACCACAATGAATCGAAATAGATTTGAAGATCTCCGTAAAAATCTGCATTTTAATAATAACGCATCCGCCATTCCCAGAGATCATGATCATGGTTGTGATCTTTTATTCAAAGTGCGGCCACTGATCAACCACTTTAACGAAAGATTTCAAACTGTTCCGATGCTGCAAAGGCTATGTGTTGATGAGCAAATGTGCTCGACCAAAATGCGAGGCAATCCGACACGCCAGTATATGCCAGCTAAGCCTCATAAATGGGGAATAAAGCTTTTCTCCTTATGCGATTCATCCGGATTTTCATATTCTTTTGAAATTTATGCAGGCGCTGGCGACAATGTCATTGTCGAGAACGCTCCGGATCTTGGAGCTGCATCAAATGTCGTGGTCAGACTTTCTCAAATAGTCCCTGACAAGGTCAATCATATTATCTATTTTGATAATTTCTACACATCACTTGGACTGGTTGTCTATCTTCGGAGCCGTGGGATTTACAGTTTGCGAACAGTGCGTGTTAATCGCGTGTCAAATTGCAAATTGTCTACTGATGCGGTTCTTGCAATAAAAAATGTAGTCCGTGGATATTCCGAAGAGTTTATTGGTTCAGCTTTTGGTGAGGACATTTCTACCGTTCTATGGCGTGATACTAAAACAGTGCGTTTGGTATCTTCATATGTTGGCACTAAACAATTTTTGTCTCGACATACAGATACTCCTTTGCAAAAAGTAACACGATATGATCGGAAACAGAAAGAAAACATCGAGATAGAGTGCCCAATGATTATAAAAGAATATAATCGTCATATGGGTGGTGTGGACTTGATGGACGGCCTTATCGGTCGTTACCACATACGCATGAAGACCAGAAAGTGGACAAATCGCATATTTTATCATATATTGGATATGGCCGTGGTAAATGCCTATGTTCTTTATCACCGACTGCATAAAGGAAGCAAACGTTGCCCACTACCTGAATTCCGTAGTGAAATAGCTGAAACAATGTGTATGCTTGGCACTGTACAATTGCGTGGTCGAGGACGCCCATTATCGCAATCTGCATCGCCTGCTTCAAACCGATCACTACCGAAGAAACACTATTTCCCTACTGAAAATTTTCGTTACGACCAGATTGGTCATTGGTGTAAAATGTTGGACCGATCTGGTAAAAAACTTTGCAAAATGAGTCGTTGTAAATCTGAAACTCAGGCATTTTGTACAAAATGTAACATTCACCTTTGTAATTCAAGTCTAAAAAGTTGTTTCTGTGATTATCACAACCAAAAATAAAACGTAAATGTTCATTAAAAACTCGGAAAGCTACAGTCGGACGCAACCGACAGTAGGTGACCCTGTACTTTGATTTGCCCTGGGAGTCGATAATAGCAGCAGCATATATGTACATTCTCACATACACATACACATACACATTCATATATACATATGTGTGTATACACACATATGTATATACTTATACATACAAATATATACTAAAATACAGACAATAACCAATACTCATACAGAAATTCAAACTCACAATCAAAAATCACGCATACGCCCTAGTGGCCGCGTACGCTGTGGCTTCCCCCCTCCCCTAGCCAAATGCCTAGTACTGAAAATTGTTTGTTAAATATCTCCGGTGTTTATTATCCGATTGGGCTGCAACTAAAACTGTATATACTAAGGACATTTTTGTAAATTTGAGAGGGAGGGGGATGAGATATCAAATTAAAAACATAAACTTGGCCTGCCTATGTAATACACGAACCAAACAAAAAAAAAATTACGTCTCTAGCTCTTATAGTTTCCGAGATCTCGGTGTTCATACAGACGGACGGACAGACAGACAGACAGACAGACGGACAGACGGACATGGCTATATCGACTCAGCTCGTCGTCCTGATCAAGAATATATATACTTTATGGGGTCTGCCACGCCTCCTTCAGCCTGTTACACACAAATGTCATTTGCACAAACTTAATAGACCCTTTTGTACTTTTTTAAAGTACAGGGTCTAAAAATACATTACATACAAATGATTTTTATCAAAAAATTTTGGCGGGGTAGCAATTTTCACCTATACCATGTAAACTAAAAGTCTAATTGCAAAACGGATCTCAAATTCGTTTATTTTGGCCAAAAATTAGTGTTAGTTGATTTTTTGAACACGATAGAAAAATAAGGCATTAGAGGGTTAAATGTAGCGGTCCATACCAGTCTGCAAGGTCTTTGTTTTGGTGTTGGCGCTTTGGTCAGTGTTATTGGTTGGATTGCTGGCTCAGTAGAAATAGGTACCGTTGATGATATCATGCGACCTGCCGATATTGTTGCAGTTGTTGTTGTACATGCAGTTGCAGTTGATAATCAGGTCACTGTGCTGGTGACCGTAGCCAAGCAAAAGACCACTTGTTGCAGGGTGAGGGGCGGGGTAAGGGAAGCTGACTTGTCGCTTACAGAGGTATAAGTTGAAGCTGGCAACGACAGCGAGCGCTCTCTCGTTCATTATGGGATTGTGTGCATTGGTCGGGGTTGGTGCTATTAACCGAGGTTCATTTTCTGAGTAGAACGAAAAATATGCACTGTTCCGTCTTCGGCGGTCGTCTTGACCGTCGCTGAGCGCGTAATTCGCTTTGGCTCATCACTTTGACCCTGTACTTTAAAAAAAGTACAAAAAGGTCTATTAAGTTTGTGCAATTTAGAAATATATGTAGCAGGCAGAACCCACAAAGTATATATATTCTTGATCAGGACGACGAGCTGAGTCGATCTAGCCATGTCCGTCTGTCCGTCCGTCCGTCTGTCCGTCTGTATGAACACCTAGATCTCGGAAACTGTAAGAGCTAGAGACATCATATTTGGCAGTTAGATGCCCCTATAGTGCAAGCAGATCAAGTTTGTTTCAGATTTTTGATACCTCTCCCCCCTTCCCCAAAAACCGCGAAAAACCACCACAGCCACAATTATCTTATGATAACCTTCATCAGCGCTGTGAATTGTGGCCCAATCGGATAATAAATACTGGAGATATACGAGATTAAAGTTTCCGTACTAGGCAAGGGGGAGCAGCGAGCATGCACATAATGCATGTACATAAGTGGGTATGCGTGGTTGCGTCTGACCAATACTAAGCATTCAATACATAGAGGTGTCAAACAGCCTCAAAAGCGGTCCCATGAATTTTGCGACAATCAGGTCCACGCAACATCCAACATATGCGATCGAACATGCGACTGAACAGCCAGCGCATGAGAAACTGGTTTCTGTCGAGTTGGACCAACATCAAAACTTGTGTTGTCAGTCTTGCATAGACGCTCGAACGGAAAGCAGGGTCTGTGTCGAGCATGCCGATTTTTTCCGTTCAATGTATTTGTGTATATGTGTACGGCGTCATATGCTCATGTATGCTGCTGTGATGCCGAATTTCATATTCGATCGCGCATTTTTTGATCGCGCGCATTTTTTCAGCGCGCTTTTGCGAATATGCATATGTATTAGTTGATTTTGGTGAATTGATTGCGCACTGTGTAAAATTTATAATTCTGAATTATTTAATAAATACTAAGTGTAAATTAATTATGAGTGAAGTGAAAGTGAGAGATGCAATGAGAGGAGGCAAATGTGTAATAAATACATGTTTGCGAACCTACAGAGATAGTTCCGATCATTCTCCAGTAAGATTGTTTCGTTTTGCCAAGAATGAGTTTGCCCGTCGTCAATGGGCAGCAATATGTAAATTGCAACCTGAAGTCAATCTTGACTTACTTTATGTTTGCGACTTGCATTTCAAAAGGAAATATTTCGGTAAAAAAAAATTATTAGCTGGTGCTTTGCCGACTCTGCGCTTGTGGGATGAGCCCAATTTGAATCTAAATATATGTCAGTCTGTTGACAATTCAGACCCGTTTTCATGAAAACGAAGAAATAAAAGGGTTCAATTCTAGGCGCAAAAAGATAAAAAGAGAGCAACTAGCCACGGAATGCGTGGACATAGCAGATTGCCATGAAGAAATGCATGTTTAAGAAAGCAATACAATAGAATATTGCAATAACTGCATAAATAAAGAAAAAAATGAAAAATTTTATAGAAATAAATATTGGAATATCAGTAGAGAACTGACAAAGGAAAAATATAAAAATAGATTAGAAGAGAAAAAAATCATACATTTGCAATATTTACTAAGAAGGGAAAAAAATAAAAAGAATTACGTGTTTAAAGGAAAACAAAAAGCATAATATTTTTGACTCAATTGAGAGCAATAAAGGCGTATCAAAAAATGCAAAAATTGTTTGCAAAATGATAGTCAAAAATAAAAAATACTGGCAAGAAGACGAAAAAATAGTAACCCAATCTATTAATTTTTATTCTGCAAGGGCATATAACTTTTTAAGAGAAGATTTAAACTTAAATTTTCCATCTCCATCGTCTTTGATCAGATGGGCTCCGATAAAATGCATGGTACCAGGTATAAATCAACAAGGGTTGAACACACTGAAAAAAATATTTTCTAATATGGAAAACAAAAGCAGAAATGCTGTGATGGTATTTGACGAGATTTCTATTAGAAAAGGTCTCCAATACAATTCCCACCGAGATGAAGTCGAAGGGTTTGTGGACGATGGCTGTGAAAAAACAGCTCAATTATGCAAACAAATTGGCGTGTTTATGCTAAGGGGTCTTTATGACAATTGGAAATTTGTTTTGAGCTATATTACTACTTCCACTGGTCTCTCTGCCCTTAAACTAAAAGAGTCGATGGATCGAAATATAATGGCTGCTCAAAGTATGGGCCTAATTATGCGATCAAGGGCCAACCAATCGAGGTACATTTGCCAAATATGGGGAGAAATGGAAGAAGCATATTTTTCTGTTGATAACCAGAAAATATATGGCATATATGATGTCCCCCATTTAATATAATCACTTCGCAATAATTGTAAGATTGTTTAAAATTGACACTAACAACAGTTCAGCTCGATTGTGCCCGAAGTTATCAAGAAAGCACATATACCCCAATTCATTCGAAAAAATGAAAGTTAAATGTGCAACGCAGGTATTTAGCCATACAGTAGCAACTGCGTTAAAAACATTAACACAAAATGGCGCGTTTGATGATTGCAAAGAGATTGCTATATCTACAGCCATATTTGTTGTAAAAATTAATAAACTTTTTGATTGCTTGAACAGCCATAATATAAATGACAGAAACCCCTTAAAATCGGCATTACAAGAAAACAGCATCACAGAAAAGTACCTTATTGAAATGAAAGACTTTTTAAATAAATGCCGTTATCCAAACAAAGCATACTGCATAAATGGATTAGTTCTATCGATTTGCTCGATATTGCAACTTTCTCAAGATGTTTGGAGGGAAGAGTCAGGTATATATTTTCTGATACTGTCACGATTAAACTAAGATGCACTAGAACATCTATTTTATTTGATAAGAAGTAGAGGTGCAACCAATAACAATCCAATGCACAGAGGGAAAAATGGCGTTCTAAAATTAAGTTTGATTGTACACAATTTAAGAATTTGCAATCTTAGTTAAAAATTCTTGAAATAAGAATGTTTTTCTCAAAATAAGTTTAAAAACTCTTAAAACTAGTACTATTGGATTTGAAACAAGTATAAAGCAATCTTGAAATAAGAAAAATCTAATTTTTCTTAAAATGAGAATGAATATTCTACTTTGAAGAATTATCTACGGTTAAATTATATACACACAATAATATTGTTAGTATTCGTTCATAGTATTTTAGAACGAAAAAATATTTTATTTAATTGAGTTGGAAAACTGAAATCGACAGCTAAGCTATTTATGTTAGAAATAAGTAATTATTTTCAATTTTCAATTTATTAAACATTTAAATTCCCCGTCAAACATATGTTATTTAAACCAGAGTTGCATAAACAGACAAAACTGCGATACTGCTCGTATCGATTATCGATAATATTGATATCGGTGCCACAACTGGTTGGCATTTTAAGCTCTGTGAAATTGTGAAATCGGTTGCATATAATAATGGATAATATTATTGAATTTAGTGAAACGCAATCTCCTCCCTCTTCCGATAGTGAGTTATTGGAGAATTTGCTTCGTGAATTCGATTTGCTTGAAGTTTTGCCTTATTTAGAAGGTATGTAAGTAACACGCGCAAGTGAGAAATGTATTTAATTAACTGTATAACAGTATAAAGCTAAACGAATCCCCCGATAATGAAAATAACCAAGCTGGCAACACTCTCGCTGCTATTCCTGAAATTGATCATTCGATAGCAATTGCGCTAAAAGCTTCGCTAAACAGGGACTGCTTGAATTGGACAGATGTGTGCGAGAAGTGGAAGAAAACCTATAGTATTCGGCAAATTGACTTAAAAAAAGTAGGGAAAGCGACAGTCGAACGCAAAGCTACAGTCGGACGCAACCGACAGTAGGTGACCCTGTACTTTGATTTGCCCTGGGAGTCCATAATAGCAGCAGCATATATGAACTTACTCACATATACATACACATGCACTTACATACACACATACACTTATACATACAAATATACTCGAAAATACAAACAATATCCAAAACTCATACAGACATTCATACTCACAATCAAAAATCACGCATACGCCCTAGTGGCCGCGTTCACTGTGGCTTACCCCTCCCCCAATCCAAATGCTCAGTACAGAAAATTGTTTGTCAAATATATCTGGTGTTTATTATCCGATTGGACTGCAAATCGCACCAAACATTCAAAGCACCTAAAGCTTTATTCGTGCAAAAAAGGAAAACAGTGACTTTAAAACTGTACATGCTGGGAATATTTTTGCAAATTTGAGGGGGAGGGGGATGACTTTTCAAACATTTGAAATAAACTTGACCTGCCTATGTAACACATAAAGCTAACAAAAAAAAAATTAAGTCTCTAGCTCTTATAGTTTCCGAGATCTAGGTGTTCATACAGACGGACGGACAGACAGACGGACAGACAGACGGACAGACGGACAGACAGACAGGGCTATATCGACTCAGCTCGTCGTCCTGATCAAGAATATATATACTTTATGGGGTCTGCCACGCCTCCTTCTGCCTGTTACACACAAATGTCATTTGCACAATCTTAATAGACCCTTTGTACTTTTTTAAAGTACAGGGTCTAAAAAACTAAGCGGCCCAGATTTTCTTTCAGCATGGTCTATAGTAAATTAGGCAATGCAAGAGCTGCAGATTTGGTATGTACCTAAATTTATTTTGCCTTATACAATTCGTAACCCAAAATACATATTATCTTTCAGTTCGAAATTGATTTTGCTTTTATGCACCCACTAAAAGAGCATAAGCTCCTTTGCAATTGGGAACAATTTAAAGTTAAGGTTGTAAAGCATTACGAAAATAAACTTACTAACGAATACTGCAAGCAGCTTCTTTTAAAAGCTAAGTCAACATCAAATAAAGGTAATTATAATTAAATTTTATATTATTTAAAAAAAAAAACAATATAAAGACGGTCTATAATTAATGTTAACTATAAAATGTGTCTTATTCTTTCCCAGATGCACATGATTATTTAGTGGCAATCCATCTCTGCGGAATTCTGCCCACAACAGCACGCTTCAAAGATGAATCTGGAAAAAAGTACAGAAAAGCAACTATCCAAGACGCACAGGAAAGGGTTTGTCTTCGTCTTCTGACTATAAATGATTATGAGCGTAAAGTCAGTGCCCTTGTTAACAAATACTATATATATACATATATTTAATTTACTGTAAATAAAATAAGAAAATAATAAAAAAGAAAAAAAAAATTTCATACAAATTTTGCATTCTTATTGGGAGATTTAAGTTCTTTTCAACTTGAATTAAGATCCTACCAATTCGGATTAAGATTCCCATTTCTCATTACAAGAATGTAGTGTTCTTAAATATTAAGATGAAAAAAAACTTATATTAAGAATATTATTTTCATATTGAGAACGTTTATTCTTCTAATATTATTCTTAAATCAAGTTTATGAGAACTAGGAATAAGTTTTGCAATACTTATTTCAAGATCGAATTAAGAACTTAGGTCAAGTACAGTAAGTTCTTAACTCAAGAATAAACATTCTCTTTTTAAGACATTTTTATTCTTGTTTTTTAAGTCCTCGCAAAAATATATCAAGAATTTTTGCCGTTCTTGATTTAAGTATTTACGTCTCGGTTTCAGCATTTCCTTTCTTAGTGAGAAATCAAGTTTGAAATGTTATGTTTCAAGTACGAAATTCTTGATTTTTTCTCTCTGTGTGCTTTTTGAATTTAATGCAATTATTTCAAAGATGTTGTCAATGAAGGTGATTACTTCTAAAACAACGACTGGAAATTGCGAGCCAGAAGAGGATTATATGCTGATAAATGTCATTGAGGAAATGCAGCAAGAACTGGCAAAAGAACATGCAAATGACCATGACACGGTGAATTGTACAAATTTAGAGCTGAGCTGGGAAACTCGTACAGACGCATTAGAAAAATGTGAGGTAAAGGAAATACCTATTACAGATCTGAGTATTTCTTATTTAATAAAAATTTTAAAAATATGAACAATAATTTATTATTAAAAGTCCCACAAGAAGATTTGTTTAATCTTAGTAAAAAACACTATTTAATATTCCATTCACAATTTTAAAAAAATCCACATATTAGAAAAATTAAAGAAACAATTTATAGAGAGTGTATATTGCAAATAGAATGCGACAAAAAATACACCGATTGGTTTAATGAAGAACATGGTTGTTATGAGCACAGAAAATATATATTAGATTACTTTCTTTTGGTACTGCTACGAAAGAACAGTATATGGCTCACGGAAAAATTATGTGGTGCATCGGAAAAGCAGAAAAGTATGCGCAAACTAGATATTTTAAAATCATAATTGATATAAGACAGATTGGGACCACAAGCTGAGTCGATAACGCAAAATATGCCTGTTTATCTGCCTTTTAGATGGTAGGGCTGGGAGTAGAATAAATCAATGTATGCTGTTTTTTTTTTCAAATATTATTTCATTAATAGCTTTATATTTAACCATTATAATTTTTTATTTCATGGTTGTCATCGCTATTATTGTTTCATCTGAGCCTGGAAACTCTGATTCTAGAAGCATCGGCGCTGTTATGAGAAGACAGCATATTTTCTTTTTAGACCCTGTACTTTAAAAAAGTACAAAGGGTCTATTAAGATTGTGCAAATGACATTTGTGTGTAACAGGCAGAAGGAGGCGTGGCAGACCCCATAAAGTATATATATCCTTGATCAGGACGACGAGCTGAGTCGATATAACCATGTCTGTCTGTCCGTCTGTCTGTATGAACACCTAGATCTCGCAAACTATAAGAGCTAGAGACTCAATTCTTTTTTTGTTAGGTTCGTATATTGCATAGGCAAGTTTGTGTCTGATGATCAATATCTCCTTTCCCTCCCCATTAAATATGCAAAAGTATGCTCTTAACTCGAACAGCAGCCACAGTTTTAGAGACCGTGACTTCCGGCTTTGCATGAACAAGCCTTAAAATGAATAGAATGTTTGGTGCGATTTGCAGCGCAATCGGACCATAAACAACGAAGTTATAGCAGAAAAGAGAGTCTTATATAATTTTCATTGAAACACTGAGTTATCTCTGTGTATGAACTGTCATTGAGCAGTAAATTTGTTTGAATTTAACCGGAAAGGCTCACAAGTACGTTGTAGCCTAGAGTGTAGAGCGCTAGATTCAGAATCGAGTGAAGGTCGTGATTCGGTCCTCGGCATAGATTCTTTTATGTAATTTATGTAGTCAATTTTTTTTTTATTTTTTTTTTTAATAAATCTCTAAATAATTTTTTCTGTTAGTAATTTTTTTTATTTTGATAAAATAGAGTAATATAAATGTAGCAACACGAACGACATTTAATAAAGAGTAATACTTCTAAGCAGTTCAATTTGCATGTCCCAATTAGAATATTAAGAATGTGAACACATGTGTTTACTTTTGCCATACGCCATACAGTTGTCCCACTCTATTTTGGCACGCGTATATTGTCGCCCCGTTCTATTTCATGGTTTGTTTAAATTTTACGTACTACTCCTTTTATTTAATTAATGGTATTAAATTTATTTTTTTTTAATTCCAAAATAATTTTTTTAATATAATTGGTTTTAACTTGAATAAAATAAAGCTATATAATTGTGGCAACACGAACGACTTATAATAAACATTGAAAGCAGCATTGAAGCAGTTCAATTTGCACTGATTTCATGTCCCAATAAGAATAATAAGAATATGTATGTGTGTACTTGCATACTTTTGCCACACGCATACAGTTGTCGCACTCTATTTTGGCACGCGCTTTATTGTCACCCCGTTCTATCTTACGCTTTGTTAGACCCTGTACTTTAAAAAAGTACAAAAGGGTCTATTAAGATTGTGCAAGCCCGAAATGTATGTAACAGGCAGAAGGAGGCGTGGCAGACCCCACAAAGTATATATATTCTTGATCAGGACGACGAACTGAGTCGATCTAGCCATGTCCGTCTGTCCGTCTGTCCGTCCGTATGAACACCTAGATCTCGGAAACTGTAAGAGCTAGAGACATCATATTTGGCAGTTAGATACCCTTATAGTGCAAGCAGATCAAGTTTGTTTTAGATTTTTGATACCTGTTCGTTAGTGTGTGTGTGTGCAAAGGAAAGTACAGGGTCTCCTACTGTCGGTTGCATCCGACTGTAGCTTTCCGAGTTTTTTAGACCCTGTACTTTAAAAAAGTACAAAAGGGTCTATTAAGTTTGTGCAAATGACATTTGTGTGTAACAGGCAGAAGGAGGCGTGGCAGAGCCCACAAAGTATATATATTCTTGATCAGGACGGCGAGCTGAGTCGATATAGCCCTGTCTGTCTGTCCGTCTGTCTGTATGAACACCTAGATCTCGGAAACTATAAGAGCTAGAGACTTAATTTTTTTTTTGTTAGCTTTATGTGTTACATAGGCAGGTCAAGTTTATTTCAAATGTTTGAAAAGTCATCCCCCTCCCCCTCAAATTTGCAAAAATGTCCTTAGTATATACAGTTTTAAAGTCACTGATTTTTTGCAGGATTAAAGCCTCAGATGCTTTTCATGTTTGGTGCGAGTTGCAGCCCAATCGGATAATAAACACCGGAGATATTGGACAAACAATTTTCAGTACTAGGCATTTGGCTGGGGAGGGGGGAAGCCACAGCGTATGCGGCCACTAGGGCGTATACGTGATTTTTGATTGTGAGTTTGAATTTCTGTATGAGTATTGGTTATTGTTTGCATTTGCGTGTATGTATAAGTGTATGTGTGTATGTGTACACACATATGTTTATATGTATGTGTATGTGAGTATATACTTATATGCAGCTGCTATTATTGACGCCCGGGGTAAATCAAAGTACAGGGTCTTCTACTGTCGGTTGAATCCGACTGTAGCTTTCCGAGTTTTTTTATTTAGGATTTTTACTTATTTTATAAGTTACTAACATTTTTATCTGCGTGGCTTGCAGAATTTGGGGGAACTGAGGGGTTGCTCAAGCAACTCAAGCCGACTCGTAGGTTACCAAAGTTTAATTACGTAACCCCATTGCAATTGTAATGGCCTCCCCGTGGTGTTCCCTGGGTACCGATTATCTTATAATAATCGGGAGCTAATTCGAGCGGCGACCAAATGTAAATAGTTTAATATAATAATGAACCAATTTTATTTTTGCTTTTGTTGTAGTTAGTATATTGTTTATATATAGTTACCAGGCACGTAACCAAATAAATAATTGGACTTTGGCTTTTATATTAAATAATGCTTTATATATATTTATTCACTTCAGTGCTCTTTTCGTTTTGCACACACTCGCCGTCTAGTACAAAAGTAAAGTGAGTTTCGCTATGCGAAACGATAATATTTAATATCGATACATCTATCGAATAACATTGGGACTTTTGCCCTATGTCCACTTTTCAACACTGGCACAACATTGCCAATATATGTGGACATGTTCAACACACCTCCTCAAAAGTTTCAAGGTTAAGTCAAAAACTAAAATTACAATATTTCTTAATTAACGAGCATGTGCAGTCTGGGGAAATACAATAATCATATGGTCCAGCATTCGCTGCGAAGGATTAGGAAAACCCAGTAAAACCTAACCAGACCAATTAAAGTTAGTATAGATTTACATAACAAAATACTTTTCAATTCAAATCAATCTTAAATTCAATTAACGAAAAACGAAATTAATATTATTATATATATAAATTATAAGATATTTAAAATTAAAAAAAAATTAATGAAATAGAGATATTCAAAATGCTTTTAAACTTAATGTGTCTGCCGCTTCATTCAGTTAGACCCATTTGCTGTCTCAAATGCAAAAACCTTGCTGCTGGTAACGGTTTCGTCAGGATGTCGGCCAGCTGCATATCTGTTGGAATATACTTAAGAGAAATTAAATTCATTTCAATTTGTTCCCTTGTAAAGTGATACTTTATGTCTATATGTTTAGTTCGTTTGTGGCAGGTTGGGTTATTTGCAATACTAATGCAACCTTGGTTATCTTCGAAAATATCTATTGGTTTATTTAACTCAATTTTTATTCCATTCATTAAGGACTTTAACCACAATGCTTCTCGTACACTTTCGAATAATGCCATATACTCTGCTTCTGTGGATGAAGCAGCAACTGATTTTTGTTTCATAGAACTCCAGCAAATTAAGCAAGACTCAAATATCTTAAAAAGAAAACCAGTAGTGCTTCTTCTGTCTGTCTCACTTCCAGCCCAATCAGAATCTACATAACCAATAATAATATTTTCATAGTTAACATTTTTTATAAAAGTTAACTTTAAATCAACAGTACCCTTCAGATACCTCAGAACTCTTTTAAGGCATTGCCACAGTTCCTTATTATTATTGTTTGTATACCGACTTAATATACTTATTGATGTACTTAAGTCTGGTCGTGTACATAACATAATGTACATCAGACAACCAATTAAACTCCGACATGGTGCATCACATGATTCTTTTGATTCTAAAGCTTCGTAATTAAGTTTGCTTGGAAGTGGTGTACTGACTGGCTTACAATTTTCCATATTAAATTTTCTCAAAACATTATTAATATATGCTGATTGGCTTAGGCATAATTGATCTCCTTTCCTATCTATTTTTATCCCAATGAAATATCGAATGTCTAATAAATCTGTCATTTTAAATTTATTCATTAAATATGTTTTGAATCTAGACATTGTATTTATATTTTCTGTGGCTATTACAACATCGTCTACATATAATAAGACATATATATTTTTAGAAATATTTCCATTGTCTATAATATAAATACATCGATCAACTCCAATATTTACAAAGCCGATTTCTTTCAATACATCTTCAAACACCTTAAACCAGCATCTAGCGGCTTGCTTAAGACCATAAATAGCCTTATTTAGTTTGCAGACTGTATTGTTACCATGTTCTAAACCCTGAGGAACCGTCATATATATTTCCTCTTTTAGAATTCCATTTAGGAATGCTGTTTTTACATCCATATGATGGATTTTTAAACCATATTGGTTTGAAAGTGCCAGTATAAAACGGAAACTAGATATTCTTGCAACAGGTGCAAATGTTTCCTCATAGTCTGTCAGATATTCCTGCGTAAAGCCACGCGCCACAAGTCTAGCCTTATATTTCACCAAGTTTCCAAATTCATTTTGTTTAACTGTAAACACCCATTTGCAATCAACTATGTTTTTGTCCTCTGGCATATTAACCAATGACCAGGTGTTGTTTTCAGAATGAGAATTAAGCTCATCTTGAATGGCTTTTTCCCAATGAACCTTATCATTTCGATGCTTAATCTCTTCATAAGTGCTGGGAATACTATTGAAACATATATGGGCATTTATTAAACCTTTATCTAGCAATCTATAAGATAATTTTAATTTTATCTTTTATTCTATCACTTCGTCTGATTTCTTCGTTTTCTTTGCGTTCCTCTGAATTATGCAATTTATCACCAGTATTGATAACTGGATCGGCATTCTCAAGATTTGTGGAATTTTCACTAGACTGTATATCTGAACAATCAGATTTTTCAATAACCGACTCATTATCCTCCATATCTTTCAATGGAAAACTAGACTCTTCATTTCCTGTATTCACATACGGAAAACCATTTGTTTGTTCTGCACTTTTATTTTGCAAACAAGAGTCTTCAACTTGTACTATACTGTCAAGTTCACACAAAGAGTCTATAGACTGTTTAACACAGTCATCCACAGTCCTAGAATTTAACATATTTGTCTCATCCACCACAACATCTCTAGCTACCATAAATTTCTTCGATTCCACATTCCACAATTTGAGACCATTAGGTTCATACCCAACATGTATACACTTTATCGATTTCTCATCGAACTTTCGTTTTCTTACTTTATTAAGAACGTATACTGTTGCACCGAATATCTTAAGATATTTCAAAACAGGCTTTTTATCAAACCACATTTCATATGGTGTCTTCTTAATATTTTTCAATACTCTACTTGGGCATCTGTTTATTAGATAGGTTGCTGTTAAAACAGCTTCACCCCAAAAACTTTTATTTAGTTTAGCTCCATTAACCATTGCCCGAGCCTTTTCAGTTATCGTTCTGATCATGCGCTCAGCTACACCATTTAATTGTGGAGTATGTGGAACCGTTAGATGATAGCTGATGCCTTTTTCTACACAAAACTCACGCATTTCATTAGATAAATATTCTCTACCATTATCTATATAGAGGTTAACAACTTTTGTATTGAAATGAGTTTCGCCCTTTGCAACAAAATCTTTAAAAACAGAAAACACATCAGACTTGTAAGTGACTAGATAGGTTACACAGTAATGAGTATATTGATCAATAAACACAACATAATAGTTCTTATTGTCAATCGTAGAAGGTGTAATTGGACATCAAACATCAGAATGGATTATAAATAAAGGTCTCTTAACGTAATCTTTATTTTTGCATTTTTCAAATTTCAGTCTGGACTGTTTACCATTTATGCAAGCTTCGCATAATTCATTGTTCATGTCTACATTGGTTAGTAAATAATTGTCATCAAACATATTGCTTCGTTTAATCTCAAGAAATTTGCCAATACCAATGTGCCCTAACCTTTCATGCCACAAACGATACTCTACATTGTTAGGAATTTTAGATACATACGCCTTATGATGCGATTCAAATTTTATGATTGGTATATTATACTCACAGTTGCCGTCAAATACCAACCGACCATTTTTAGTGACTTTCACACCTCCTGAATTAAATTCAATAGTCATGCCTGCATCTTGCATCTTCTTCACTGATAGAAGATTATGAGGTATTTCTTTGCAGTACAGCACATCCTCCAAAGTGATGTCATTGCCACAACAGTTCAATTGGACTATTCCTTTACCAGTAGCATGAATACATTCACCACGTTTTGCAATCGCAATTTCAACGGGTGTGTCCAGGTTGACGTAATCAGCATACAAAACAGCATCATTGATTATGTGATCGGAAGCTCCAGAATCTAATATAAATAAAACCTCGCTTTCCTTTTCAGCATTAACTACTTGCCTCATCATAAAGGCAAACCCACGACCTGGCTGAGTTGCTGCTATAAGGGCCTGCTTTTCTTTCTCTGAATTTTGATTGCTAATGCTCCTTTTAAAAATATAACAGTCTTTCTTCAAATGCCCCTGTTTACCGCAATGATAGCATTTTGATTTAAGCTTATTTTTAAAAGGCTTGTTACCCTTTTTGATATTAGGTTTCACTTTATTTTTCTTTTGGTCTTTAAACCGAACAGCCTGTAACACTTTAGCACTTGTATCCTTACTTGTATTCTTTAATTTAATCTCATGAACGAGAAGACGAGTTTTGACAAATGCTAATGTTAAATTGCTCTCTGACAAAGTCTCAATAGCTGTTATTACTCCGTCATAATTCGAAGGTAGAGTCAAAAGTAAGTGAGATACTTTATCCATCTCATCTATTTTAGCGCCTGATGCTACTAACTCAGTTATCAAGTCATCAAACAAGTTAAAATGATTAACAAGAAAAGTGTCACCTTTTAATTTTAATCCCAGCAGCTGCTTTCGTATAGACAGTTGAGATGCTAAACTTTTGCGTTCATATATAGCGTCTAGATTTTCAAAAATTTGCTTTGTACTATTCTCGGAATTAGCAAACCCAAGAAATGAGTCGTTCAAATACTCAATCAAAATACTTTTTGCATTTCTTTCTTTCTTCTTCCACTGCTCTGTTAATTCTTTTGGTTCTTGATCAATAACATCTATTAAATCATTTTCCTCTAACAGCGCTCTAATGCGGAACTTCCAAATTGAATATTTGTCTCCGTCAAATGGCTTAATATTGCGTTTTCCTTTATCCATTTTATTTTTCTTGTTCTTTGCCTTTTCTCTTTTCAAGCTGATACACACATACAAAAAAAAACTACGACTACGCAACTGCAACGTTTCTTAGAATTCTGTACTTTCTGGAATTTTGCGTTCACGATCACATACACATTGATGCGTACACACACATGTACAATTACGCCACTTTTTGAATGCTCCGTTATTTTTCTGTAATTGTACACATATATTATAAATTATTTATTTCAATACATTTATTAATTTTCACAATGTAATTAAGCATTATTTAATGCACATTTCACTTTTAGTTTTTGTCAATAATTATTTCACCACAATTCGTAATTCAGTTTATTAACTTTTATTTAAACACCAAATATCCAACTATTTAATTGTTATATTTGTGTCTGGGCCCATAACCTATTGTTTATATATAGTTACCAGGCACATAACCAAATAAATAATTAGACTTTGGCTTTTATATTAAATAATGCTTTATATATATTTATTCACTTCAGTGCTCTTTTCGTTTTGCACACACTCGCCGTCTATGCGAAACGATACTATTTAATATCGATACATCTATCGAATAACATTGGGACTTTTGCCCTATGTCCACTTTTCAACACTGGCACAACATTGCCAATATATGTGGACATGTTCAACATAGTATTTATTATATTATATTATTTTAATGCTGTAAGAAATAAAAAATAGGTTTCATTTAAAAAGTGTCATATCTTTGAACCCCCATAAATGTATAAATTTAAAAACCAATTATGTGTTATTATTCATATGTCTTATAACTCGCAATAAAATATGCTGAAATTCAAATATAATATGTCCATACTTATTATTTAAAAATAATAAACGGATACAGATAGATTTAAAAGACTACGACGATCGCACAGGTGTAATCACAATGCGAAACAAACGTAACAAGAAGAAGATAGTTTGTTGCCTGCCCGCGCTAAGCACAGCCGAAAATTCAACAACAATCTGCCATGGCTGCCATGGCTGCCAGACGAAATCAATAGCAATGCGCAAATGCTGGGGTAGGTCAGTGACGTCGAATATCATAATATGAGACTCACAAGTCTGAAATGGCAAAATAGGGAAACATGAAATTCGGCATCACAGCAGCATACATGAGCATATGACGCCGTACACATATACACAAATACATTGAACGGAAAAAATAGGCATGCTCGACACAGACCCTGCTTTCCGTTCGAGCGTCTATGGAAGACTGACAACACAAGTTTTGATGTTGGTCCAACTCGACAGAAACCAGTTTCTCATGCGCTGGCTGCTCAGTCGCATGTTCGATCGCATATGTTGGATGTTGCGTGGACCTGATCGTCGCAAAATTCATGGGACCGCTTTTGAGGCTGTTTGACACCTCTATGTATTGAATGTTATTAACTAACAATATTTTTTTTTAGTGTAAAATGTAAAGTACATTAAGGTTTAAACAATATAGTTTTTATAAGTAGGTTTAAATTTAGCAAAAAATAAAAATAATTCAGTGCAATAATCCATCTTTAGTTTATTTGATTATAGCTTATTATTAATTTATTTTGCTCCTAATATTTTAGTTTATTATATTTTTTTTTTTTCAATGTATCAAAATTTTTATAATCCAAATTGTTTTTTTGTTTTCAGTGTATACAAATTTTAATAATCTAAGTTTTTTTTTATTGTGTATCAAAATTTTAATACTCTAAGTTTTATTTATTTTTTTCGGTGTATAAAAATTTTAATAATCTAAGTTTTTATATTTTTTTTTCCAGTGTAAGAAAATTTTAATAATGTAAGTTTTATATTTTTTTTTCAGTGCCTCAAAATTTTAATACTCTAAGTTTTATTTTATTTTCTCTTAGTGAACCAAAATTTGAATAAGTAAATTTTTATTTAAATAATATTTTCATTTCTGTTTCATATATGTAGTTATAACTATAACAATACATACATATAATTATGCACTTACCAGACGTCCAAAAGATCTTTTGGTGGGTGGTGGCACGCTAAAGGAGATTTATTTATAATAAAAACTAAATGTAGGTTTGGGCAGAGTATTCTATTTTCACTAACTTTTTGTTTGTCACTTTCATGTTGTTTGATTGTGATTTTTATTTAGGTTTGTTTTGTATCGAATTTAATAATTTTTGTTTTTACTGCTTTTAATTAATTAATATTATATTTTAACTATTATTAACTATTTATTATATTTTTACTGTTTTTATTTTTTTTTAACTATTTATTATATTTTTACTACATTGGTGTAGATGTAGGTGTTAGCACTTCTGCTTTATGGCATTATTTATAGTTCCCACAGAGATTGGCAGGATTGAGAAAAGAAAAGCACAAACATCAGTGACACTGTAGGTGACACTCTATCACTATTAGGGAACACTGTAGACCCTTTGGGCGATCAGCAGCAGGCATTGGAGCGGGTCTCCGATGATCCTGACCGAGATGTGGAGCACCAGCACTGGGCGCAAAAGTTGGCCAAAATACACCAGTGGCGGCGAGGCTCGTACTAGGGCGTAGCAGCACTGCTGCTCTTTATCGCCTCTGGCTTAGGCCCATGGTCCCAGGAAGGTTCAGGCACCGGTCCACAATTGGTAAAGGGCTGACGGCTCTGCCGGAGACTCTCGAGGCGTGGAGCTGTGGCTACTGCGCAATCCCAAGTGACTGGGAGCAGCAGTTTGAATTATGCTCGTAATACAGCTTGGGTTGGTTTTAAATTCCAATTGGAATTGATATAAGTACTGAATTGGTGGCAGATTTGGGTATGCCGAACCACGTGTATCGAAAATTTTATATTTTGACGGACGTCGCACGTCTATTCGAATTGGGAGCCACGAGAGAACTTAAAATGTGAAGCTGCGGCTGCGCAAGCCAGACCAGCAGTTCTTATAAGAAAAAGCTTTTACTGTACAATCGTACGATGTCGTGGGTGCAGCTGCAGCTGCTTAAGCTAGACCAGCAGTTCTGATTGGTCAAAACTTTTACTGTACAATCGTACGATGTGCAGGTGCAGCCGCGGCTGCTTAAGCTAGACCAGCAGTTCTGATTAGCTTTTGCGGTACAATCGTTCGATAGCGCGGGTGAAGCTTTTGCAGTATTGTATTTGTGCAATGTGGATCAGCTAAGTGATGGTTGCTTGAATGCAACTGTTCCCACTTTGCTAATACAAGCGCCACTACATACACGATAAGAGTTGAGCCTCAAAACTATTATTTCAGAGCAAATAAAGCAGTGTTTGCTCATATCATTAGCTGAGGTAAGATTCTTAGTACTACGAGACAAGGGCATATTGGTTACTAGCTTAAATAGGTTTAAAATTATTTAATGTATATTATCAACTAAGTTTATATAAAAAACTCGGAAAGCTACAGTCGGATTCAACCGACAGTAGAAGACCCTGTACTTTGATTTACCCTGGGCGTCGATAATAGCAGCTGAATATAAGTATATACTCACATACACATACATATAAACATATGTGTATATACATACACACATACACTTATACATACAAATATACACGCAAATGATAACAATAACCAATACTCATACAGAAATTCATACTCACAATCAAAAATCACGTATACGCCCTAGTGGCCGCATACGCTGTGGCTTCCCCCCTCCCCTAGCCAAATGCCTAGTACTGAAAATTGTTTGTTCAATATCTCCGGTGTTTATTATCCGATTGGGCTGCAACTCGCACCAAACATGAAAAGCATCTAAGGCTTTAATCCTGCAAAAAATCAGTGACTCTAAAACTGTATATACTAAGGACATTTTTGCAAATTTGAGGGGGAGCGAGATGACTTTTTAAACATTTGAAATAAACTTGACCTGCCTATGTAATACACGAACCTAAAAAAAAAAATTAAGTCTCTAGCTCTTATAGTTTCCGAGATCTAGGTGTTCATACAGACAGACGGACAGACAGACAGGGCTATATCGACTCAGCTCGTCGTCCTGATCAAGGATATATATACTTTATGGGGTCTGCCACGCCTCCTTCTGCCTGTTACACACAAATGTCATTTGCACAAACTTAATAGACCCTTTTGTACTTTTTTAAAGTACAGGGTCTAAAAAAACGAGAAAAACTTAATCAATATAGGATAATCACATAATTAATATTATATAGGAGCCATGCAATGCCTAAAGTTGAAGTATAAGGGAAAATATAAAAAGAGAAAGCTGAAAGAAGAGGAATTATTAATTTATCCATCATTCATCATCGAGTATGAATTCAAAATTATTGTTATTTTATTTATATATAGGCAGTCTACACTAGACAAAGGTAATCTCCATTCAATAAAATAGCAACAATTATATGAAATGAATCGAATTGAATTGGCATTCTAAAACCTAAGAATGGTTACAAATCAAATCGAAGAAAAGATAGTGGGAAGGGAACGATGATATCTGTATTCAGAAATATCAACGGTAGGGTTTAATTTCATTCCTGTAAGTTGGTGATTGTATGGGATGACTGCAGCTCAATTGTCCGCGAATTCATTTGCACATACAATTTCTTCCAGAATTTACTAAACAAGGATCAACTGGGTTAGCTACTAAGTGACCACGGGAGTATAACCAATTAAAGTTATTACACGCTCAGTGGGTCTAGCTAAACGCACTGATCATTAGGATTATTAGGCTAATGAGACATAACCAATTCCTAATAACGAGGCCAAGGGGTAAGACAAAGATAGGGATAGAAAAGAAGATCAACTAATATATTGTTTAACGTCAGCTGTTACCACGTTAATCTATATTTTGATGACGGGCTGGCCGGTCGAGACCCACGTTAGGCGCCAAATAAGTATAGCATTTCGGTAGTATGGGGGGGTTAAAAAAAAAACTGCCGTGCTCTCCTCTCGGCTACGAGTGCTTATTAAAAATTCACGTGCTGTGATTAGTGATCTAAGGGGAGATATAGAGATAGACTGAGGGGGAAGAAAGGGAGAAAAAGAATCAAAATAAAAGAGAGGGATGTAACTCCATTCATATTGTCGTCTTAGGAGGCTGCTAGGTGTTCTTGCAGCTCAGTTCGCGGCTGTGCAGATGTTGTTGCACTAGCCCTTTGCCCACCCTACCATGACCACCTTTGGCCGCAGGTCCAGCTAAGACCGGTTGTCCCTTCAACAAAGAACTGGGTTATATCATTTCTTCGCCTTCAACATGCATGACTCTATAAATAATAGCCTAGACAACAAAATTCATTTCACTTAATTTATTATAATATTTCAATTCAAATGCATTTTAAAGAAAATTTGAACTGGGCACTAACTTTTAATTATTAACTAACAATATTTATTTTTTTTCAGTGTAAGATGTAAAGTACATTAAGGTTTAAACAATATAGTTTTCATAAGTAGGCTTAAATTTAGCAAAAAAAAAATAATAATAATTCAGTGCAATAATCCATCTTTAGTTTATTTGATTATAGCTTATTATTAATTTATTTTGCTCCTAATATTTTAGTTTGTTTTATTTTTTTTTTCAATGTATCAAAATTTTTATAATCTAAATTTTTTGTTTGTTTTCAGTGTATACAAATATTAATAATTTACGTTTTTTTTTCAGTGTATTCAAATTTTAATAATATAAATTTTTATTTTAGTGTATCAAAATTTTAATACTCTAAGTTTTATTTATTTTTTTCGGTGTATAAAAATTTTAATAATCTAAGTTTTTATTATTTTTTTTCCAGTGTAAGAAAATTTTAATAATGTAAGTTTTTTTTTTCAGCGCATCAAAATTTTTTTGGCAGGATTGAGAAAAAAAAAGTAATCAGGCATAAACATCAGTGACACTGTAGGTGACACTGTATCACTATTAGGGGACACTGTAGACCCTTTGGGCGATCAGCAGCAGGCATTGGAGCGGGTCTCCGATGATCCTGACCGAGATGTGGTGCACCAGCACTGGGCGCATAAGTTGGCTAAAATACACCAGTGCACTGGCAAACAGCGGCATAAATACAATTTTTTTTTTGTTCCGTATTTCAAAAATTTCTTACATTTTGAATTTACAATACTCCAAAAAGTAGTACTAACTTTTCCTTGCATGAACCTTTTCGGATGCTCTGCAGTGACTTTAACCGTCTCTATAGAGTATTCGACTATTCCACCCCCATTCATGTCGTCAAGCTTTCTATCCTTACTTATCTGTCAAATCTTAACACTTATTAATTCTAACAATTAACCATTAGCATTGGTCTGATTAGGTTTTTCTGGGTTTTCCCCAATCCATGCAGCAAATGCTGGACCTCTCATTTGAATTTTTACGTTTCTTTTATCCCTAGATTTAGATTTAAATTTATTCTTATTTTTATTTTTACTTTTCAATTTATTCTATTAAATTTAAATTAAATGTAATCTGTGGACTGATTTTAGTCGACATTAAATAAATAAATAAATAATGCAGTTCATTGCTTACATAAAACGACATCTGCCAAAATGCCAACGACATGTTAGACCGATTTGATAATTGTATTGGATGATGTCTATGTGCCACGTGAGAAATCAGGACGTAAGCAATTGGATTATACTGATGCAGGTCCTAGGCTAAAAAGAAAATTGGCTTCAGATCTCGCCCTAAAGGAAAATAATTTCAGCAAAAAAACCAAAAACAAAAAGTTTTAGAAACAGCAGGACACATAAGTGCTGATACTGCACTAGCATTTTTAATTGAAAACGGTTTAACGAAACAGCAATATATATATATGAAAGCTATAGTTAAACAGCATGGACACGATATATTTCCGCCATACGCAGAGGTTACAAAAGCAAAACTGGAGTGCAGACCAAGAGAAATAACCTATTCTGATACGAAGGCAGAAGTTAGTTTACAAAGCTTACTTGACAATACGAGTACAGCTGATCGCATTCTACAAATGCACGATGTCCTAAAAACATCTTTTACAATGCCTTTTAAATTAAAACTTGTGGATAATAATAATAGAGAAATTTGGAAAAACAGTTCCCCACAATCGGTTAGATTCTGCCGGCCACTTAAAATAGAATTTGTAAAAGAAACTACTGCGCTTATACTAAGCGAAAAAAGAAATTTGGATATCGAAATACAGAATCTGAAAGCTCAGACATATATTAACATAGGTCATAAGATAAAAGTTGAATATGAAT
The DNA here is from genome assembly GCA_035045005.1 of Liodrosophila aerea. Classification (NCBI taxonomy): domain Eukaryota; kingdom Metazoa; phylum Arthropoda; class Insecta; order Diptera; family Drosophilidae; genus Liodrosophila; species Liodrosophila aerea. The sequence goes on from JAWNNL010000733.1 coordinate 80,285, forward strand.
CATATATGACACTCATAGATGGCAAAGTTTTAAACATTTTAACAGGGACAAAGCCAAATCAACTGCTGAGAACAACCGATTTTCAATCAAAAATCTTTGACGTTAATCTGGAAAGCCTTAAATATGGAGTGAGTCCTCTACATGCATGGATTCGATTTATGGAGTTTGTGTTGAGAATCTCGTACAGAATTTGCGTAAAAAAATGGCGGGTCAATGGTTCTGATAAACTAGAAGTAGCAATGCGTAAGACGCACATACAAAAAAGGCTGTGGAGTGAAATGGGTCTAACTGTAGACATTCCGAAGCAAAATGGCAGTGACAATAGCAATGATGGCAATACCGCAAGAAGAGCTTTTGCAAATGTTGAGATATTTTCATCAATCTTAAATTTTGATTTAGAAATTTAAAAAATTTCCATACAATTTTATTTGCTATTTCTTGTGAGTACAAAGTTGACTCAGTTAAATTCAAAGTTTTGTGTGCGAAAACTTTTAACTTACATATATATTAAAAATTATTATTGGTATCCGATGTCTCAAACTGTGCACAAAATATTAGTGCATGGTCACCAAATAATGAACCGTTGCGTACTGCCTGTTGGAGTTCTTGGAGAAAATGCATCAGAAGCAAGGAACAAATTATATAAAAACGATCGAAAATCGCACGCAAGAAAATGTAGTCGGTTAAATAATATGACAGATGTTTTTAATAGAGCTTCAGATTCATCTGACCCACTACTGTCCACTATTGGTTTAAAAGCACGACAAAGATTAAATAAACAACGGAGTCTGCCGAATGAAGTTCTTGCTCTTTTTGAAACCCCTGATGATGTGCAAAATGAAGCAGTAGAAGACGAATACGACAAAGATGAAATTGATTATTTTGGACTGCAGACAGTGGAATTGGAGGAAGAATCTGCAGACGACTAAATAATCCCGCAAAAACTTTGTTAAGGTATATCACATAAAATTCATTTTTTTTAACTTATAAGTAAATATTTTATTTATAAGATTAACAGTAAACGAAAATAGCACGCATCAAGTAAATAATACAAATTAAAAAAGAGATAATCAAATACATAGTTTGTAAGCTTTTCAATAAAACTCTATAAAATTAAGAAATTAAATAAGTAAGAAGTCGTAGACAAATTAAAAACAATTCCAAAATTTAATATTAATGTTACAAATATTTGTGTTAAATTTTAGATCTCTATCTTAAATTTTGGAAATATTGCCGCAATTTTTTGCACACACCTAAAAGAAATTATCAAGGGGGCGGTTATGAAGGCGTGGTCAAATTGATGCAACAAAAAAACTCGGAAAGCTACAGTCGGACGCAACCGACAGTAGGTGACCCTGTACTTTGATTTGCCCTGAGAGTCGATAATAGCAGCAGCATATATGTACATACTCACATACACATACAAATACACATGCATATATACATATGTGTGTATACACACACACACATACACTTATACATACAAATATATACTAAAATACAAACAATAACCAATACTCATACAGAAATTCAAACTCACAATCAAAAATCACGCATACGCCCTAGTGGCCGCGTACGCTGTGGCTTCCCCCCTCCCCTAGCCAAATGCCTAGTACTGAAAATTGTTTGTTAAATATCTCCGGTGTTTATTATCCGTTTGGGCTGCAACTCGCACCAAACATTCAAAGCATCTAAAACTTTAATCCTGCAAAAAATGAATCCAGTGACTCTAAAATTGTATATACTAAGAACATTTTTCTAAATTTGAGGGGGAGGGGGATGAGATATCAAATTAAAAACATAAACTTGGCCTGCCTATGTAATACACGAACCAAACAAAACAAAAATTACGTCTCTAGCTCTTATAGTTGCCGAGATCTCGGTGTTCATACAGACAGACGGACAGACAGACAGACGGACATGGCTAGATCTACTCAGCTCGTCGTCCTGATCAAGAATATATATACTTTGTGGGGTCTGCCACGCCTCCTTCTGCCTGTTACACACAAATGTCATTTGCACAAACTTAATAGACCCTTTTGTACTTTTTTAAAGTACAGGGTCTAAAAAATCCGAAATTCCATTTTAGTGTTACGAATATTCGTGTAAAAATTCAAGTCTATATCTTCAAAATTGGAATTAATGCCGCATTTAGCCCATTTTTGCACATAGTGCAGTGGCGGCGTACTAGGGCGTAGCAGCACTGCTGCTCTTTATTGCCTCTGGTTTAGGCCCATGGTCCCAGGCCGGAAGGTTCAGGTACCGGTCCACAATTGGTAAAGGGCTGACGGCTCTGCCGGAGACTCTCGACTGGGAGCAGCAGTTTGAATTATGCTCGTAATACAGCTTGGGTTGGTTTTAAATTCCAATTGGAATTGATATAAGTACTGAATTCGCTCATTCGCTCTTTCAGTTCTCCAAAACGAATCATCCATCGAAATGGCACCAACTCAGAGGAATACTTCCCAAGGAAAGATACTCTTCAGATGTCGGGTGTGTCGCGGAGTCCATGCCCTACGCACCTGTCCACGATTTCTCCACCTCAAACCAGAGATGCGACTGCGTGCAGTATTAATTAATAAATATTGTGTGAACTGTCTGGCTCACCAGCATTCAGGGAACACCTGAAAAAGCACAGCCAGGTCATATTCCAAGTGATCGCTCAGCTGCACTGCGTCACTCCCAGCCATGCAATCGATCCACAGCAGTTTGATATGCTGCAGAACCTGACTCTGGCCGACGAGCGCTGGTATTAACCGGCATCAGTCTCTATTATACTTGGTGCAGAAGTGTATCCTCACATCATTAAACCAGGAATGCTACCAAGTGAACGTGGTTAACCAGTGGCATTGAATACTTCATTTGGCTGGATCCTGTCGGGCACACGCAGCATGTAACCTTTAATTTTACAACTACGTTGCAAAGGGGCCGGAATGTTTATGTCACTGTGCCAACACTGATCACAAATTGGCACGAGTGATATGAACCAGCACGGCTTGTATACATATATAGATGAGATAGTCTCTAGTTTTATAAGTTACACATCTCTAGTGAAAAAAACTCGGAAAGCTACAGTCGGACGCAACCGACAGTAGGTGACCCTGTACTTTGATTTGCCCTGGGAGTCCATAATAGCAGCAGCATATAAGTACATACATACTCACATACACATACACATGCACATATACACACACACATACACTTATTCATACAAATATATACTAAAATACCATCAATAACCAATACTCATACAGAAATTCAAATTCACAATCAAAAATCACGCATACGCCCTAGTGGCCGCGTACGCTGTGGTTCCCCCCTCCCTTACCCAAATGCCTGGTACTGAAAATTGTTTGTCCAATATCTTCGGTGTTTATTATCCGATTGGGCTGCAACTCGCACCAAACATGCAAAGCATCTAAAGCTTTAATCGTGCCAAAAATGAATCCAGTGACTCTAAAACTGTATATACTAAGAACATTTTTGTAAATTTGAGGGGGAGGGGGATGAGATATCAAATTAAAAACATAAACTTGGCCTGCCTATGTAATACACGAACCAAACAAAAAAAATTACGTCTTTAGCTCTGATAGTTTCCGAGATCTCGGTGTTCATACAGACGGACAGACAGACACACAGACGGACAGACGGACATGGCCAGATCGACTCAGCTCGCCGTCCTGATCAAGAATATATATACTTTGTGGGGTCTGCCACGCTTCCTTCTGCCTGTTACACACAAATGTCATTTGCACAAACTTAATAGACCCTTTTGTACTTTTTTAAAGTACAGGGTCTAATTACAAAGTCTTTTATCTATTGGCAATACCAAATAAAACATTATTTCGAAAAGGAAATTTAGCTCGCCCACTACGTGTTTAGTACTTTTTTAAAATACAGGGTCTAAAAAAGCCCAGAAACCTACTGTCGGATGAAACCGACCCTGTTCTTTGCTTTGCAACAGCATATGCATATATGTACATGTACATACACATATGTTTGTATATGAGTTAACAACCCCAACATTCCCAGTGCCAAAATAACATCACGCCAACAGCACATGGAACACATCCGCCACGTGCTCTGGGTTACCAATTCCCATCACACACCTGCACGGGACCATTGGCTTGTGCGTTACACAATGTTACACTACAAGCCAACAGCAGCGCCGGCGGCACCAACAGCAGGAGTAGCGGAAGCGGCGACAACTGCAGCGGCAAAACCATCAGCAGCAATAATTATAATTGTGATAATAATTAAATAATAATTGTGTCTTAATAAAACAGGAAAATAAACAAGTGTTAACAAGTGTTTTTAAAAATACAAAGGATTTTATATTGTTGTTATACATATATATTATCTTGTATGCAAATATAAGAGTACACACAATCGCTGACAACTCACACATGCACACATACATGCATTGTTAGCATTAGCTGCTGCAAAGGAAAGTACAGGGTCTCTTTGTAGCTTTCAGGGCTTTTACTTTTATAATATTTGATTTATTTTACTTACACTGTACATACCAATTTTTATACTATTTGTAAATTGCTACCTCCTCCAAGCTGAGTATCGAACTCACGCCCTCTTGGTTGACGGTACGGTTCGGAGTCAGCAGGACAACTAGTCCCAGAAGAGAATTACTCATTTTTTTAGACCCTGTACTTTAAAACAGTACAAAAGGGTCTATTAATTAATGGAATTAATTTTTTCAGACTGAAAAACTTTTCAAGTTTGAGAAGCTTTACCACCCAATCTAGTTATTTAAATTTACTTATATTACGTTTCTATAATTTTTAGACATTCTTCTGTCGGATAGACATACATACTTTTATCACAAAATTAATTTTTGACACCGTAAATCTAGCGATTATTCTGCTGTGCGTCGTTAAATGGGATAAACAAAACAAAAAATTTAACACTTTGCAGTATGTAGATACATATATTACTAAGTACATAGTTGCAATAGAGCGACAGAAATGGAAGAAGTATGTATGTATAAGTATACTGAGCAACGCTATTGTTACTTTGGGTGCGGCAAAAATAAGAGAGTAAGTGCATGCAGCAGCGCATTCAGCAACACCAATAGCTGCCAGCTAAGAGCGCTCTCAGATACGCAGAGAGAAAGTAAGAAATAAGAGTATAAATTTTTTCATTTATGTTGCCAAATGCAACCGGCGCTAAACATAGCGTAGTTTAATTGATATGGGTATTTGTATATGGAAAGTACACGTTTGCAGGCTCGTAGCTATGTGTAAAAAGGCGGGATTTGGCAGCAAAATGTTGAGAAATTCTCTGCGACTCTGTACTGACTCTGACTCTTCAGCCAAGATTTTACTATAATGTGCAGCTTGCAATTGTGTAGGTTCATACATAAATATACATATTATAAATGCTTATGTATATGTATGCATGTTGATAAATATGTGTATTAGGTTTAAATGCAAATATTCGAACAGCTGTGGGGTATAGGAACTTTGCATACATATCTGTTGTTGATGTTCAGTTTATTGTAATATGGTTTTGCCAGGCCAAAAGCGTTATTTATTACTGCAATTAATTCCTTCGTAATTGCTCATTACTTTTTGCAGTTTTTCATAAACTTGAACATTGGCTCGTTTCACATAAACATTAGACAAATAGCATACACGTTGCACACACACTTGCGTATAAAATATATATCTATATATTAGGTATGATAAGGTTTGTAAGTTTTCTACATATGTATTTGGAGTGTGCGTATCACTAATACAATAACTTTTGAGCGACGACGATACGACAGTAATTAAAAAACACAACTTGCTGCTTGAGAGTGCAAGAACTAAATGATTAAAGTGTTCAAATGTCGCCAGGAAAAATGCGACGAGGACCTTCATGGTGTATGGCATAAATATCCAGAGCGCAGCACACTGATGCAGCCACTCTCTCTCTCTCTCTCTCTGTCTCGCGCTCACCCTATTTGTTTCGCTCTCTGTATTGAGTCAAACATTTCAGTGCAGCCACTTTATTTAGTGGGGGGAACGTACAACAATAATCTCAAACAAAACAAAACAGCGTAGTTCTCATAGTGGTCTAATGTAGTATTTATTATAATTATAGGATAATCATTTAGAATTTATTAAGCCCATTTTACATATTCATACACATCTCATAGGGACTTGTATACAATTAATGCAGGGTATCAGAATTTTAGGCATAGTCGGTGGAGCGACACAACTAAGAAATGCAGTGGCATCAAATGCGCAAGCACAAATGTAAAATGCAAAAAAACTATGTCCATGTCCACTCTTCACTTACTCTTTTTGCCATATGATGCTCTTTTAGATTGCAGATTTAAGTCATATACCCTATATTGAAATTACATTTATATACAAACGAGTAAATATGTATTACACATATAAATAAAGGAAATGCACAGACACGGCGCCAATGCCGAGAATCCCATTGTGGTAGGTTCTCTGTTTTAAATTAATTGACAAAGCGTGGTCGAAAGTCATTTCATTTCTTTCATATCAGTACCGAGCTAACATTGCGACATCAGGCAAAAAGGCATTCACACAATAAGTAAAAACGAAGTACACAGTTGACATAGTCGTGAGCGAGCCGAAACCAAAAGCCGATTGAACTAACCGAAACGAATTTGTTAAGCAGAAGATGCCAAGAAGCTCAACTTGACATCGTTTTTGTAAAAAGACCGTTGAACTTTGAAATATATGTACATACATATGTATGTATACTATGTTAGTGAATACTTGTTTGGCTGAGTACATTGTTGTACTCTTTTGAGCATAAAAAGTTTACAGTCAAAACTAAAAAAATTAAGTCTCTAGCTCTTATAGTTTCCGAGATCTAGGTGTTCATACAGACAGACGGACAGACAGACGGACAGCTCGTCGTGCTGATCAAGAATATATATATTTTATGGGGTCTGCCACGCCTTCTTCTGCCTGTTACACACGAATGTCATTTGCACAAACTTAATAGACCTTTTTGTACTTTTTTAAAGTACAGGTTCTAAAAATTGTTATCGAAGTCTCTGCGATTTCCACGTCAACACTACAAACCTGCTGCTACTTTCCCGAGGCGGGCGTAAAGCGAAGCCACCCTGGTAGACCGTAGAACTGTCAACCCAGAGGAAAGACCTGAAGGAATTCTTCAAGTTATCAAAGCTAGCAGACACGGAAGAATCCTGGGAGGAATATAAGAACAGACTAAAGTCCTATCAGTACAATATACGGTAAGGTAAAAGACACTCCTGGAGAGCATTCTGTTCGAAAATTGAGGGAGTAACTGACACAGCAAGGCTAAGGAAGCTGATATCAAAGCGGCCGGCCACACAAAGCTTGCTGCTCAAGCTAGCAGTACACACAAATAAACAAGTTCAGAAGCAGATTGCTTCAAATCAAGTTTCTGCAAATGAATATGAGAATCAATCTCAAAAAAATATTTTGGCATTATGCAGTAAAATGGATAAGCTAGTTGAATTCATGAGGTTGAAATTCAACCCACCTAATTAATTTGAACCTGCCAAAAGGCGTACGTTGCCACGGATATCAAGAAAAAGAAAGCGACTAAGACCTCTCCAAGCCTTCTTTTACTAATCCGGAGTCCAAAAAACTAACTATTCATTTTTTTTCAGTATTTGATGTTACCAAATAAGCAACATTGTTGCTTATTGCAGTTAGCTTTTGTCTGCCAGTCGCAAATGAACGAGACTTTATTTATTTGGAGGGATAATCTCCATTTTCAAAATTTAGAACTACCAAAACTCTCAACTATAATAGCTATTACACTAAGAAAATTAATGAGAATTTTATTAAGTTCGAAATTTTTAAAAATTTATAAACAATCTTTTGAACACTTTTTGACCTTCTTTGTACGTTACCTCTGTTGCTCGTAAATTATATTGCTTTACATTTCGTTCGTAAGCAAAACGATGATTATTTTTAATATCTTTGCTTAATAAGATTGATCGAATCGTCTAGTAAACCCAAGTTTTTTAACAGCGTATAATCAGCACCATGAGTGATCATGTTGAATCCAAACAACGCTTTGTATGGAGAACAGCCTAAGGGCGCATGAAATATTGGTTAAGTATTCATCCCAATATGTTTGATCTTGTTTTGTATATGCTCGAACGGCTGATAATAAGGATCTATTCACCCGTTCAGCAGCATTGCTTTACGGTGAATATAAAGCTGTGAACATATGTTTAATGCCAAGTTTTGTTAAAAAAGCTTCATAGTCGTTAGACATGAATTGAGATCCATTATCACTTATAATAATTTCAGGTACCCCAAAACTGTGAAAAATATTTTTTGTAAGAAATTTTGAATTTGAGCCGATGTGAATTTTTTTAAAAGGGCACAACCAGTGGTATCTACTGAAATGACCAAGAACAATAAGCACCCCAATATTTCCATTCTTACTTCTGGGTCTATGGACCTAAAATCTATATATATAAAGTAGTTCGTTCTGAGTGACTGAATGACTGACTGACCATCAACGCACAGCCCAAACGGTAAGATATAGCGACCTAATTTTTTCGCAGAATGATTGCTTATGACCCTTAGGTGCACGTTAAGAGCTGAAATCTGCTAACCCCCTCCCCCTTCTAACCACGAAGAGTAACTGTAGCCATAATTTGATGAAAACTTGCGGCTTAATATATAAGTAGCTATTGGCCACCTAAGTCTATTCTAAAAATTTCAGCTTCATTGGAAAATAAACAATGGGGTTATTCGATATTCAATTAATTGGCATGGGAAGGGGGGAGCTGCGTATACGTGTAATATACGTGTGAGCATCAATATGCTGCCATATTCCTTTAAAATAGTGCGGGTATATACATACATTTAAGCACATACATACATATGTACATCAGTACATACATACATATATGTATACATATAACCATACATTCGAACATTGTAAGGAAGTTTTCCAGCCGGGGGACAAATCTCAGTCCTGCCAGGGCCACTTACAGAACATTAATTATGTGCTGGGGCGCGCTGGGATCAGAGAGGAATGTTTCTTCTGAAGACCGTTAGGGGATCACTAACAAACCAGCCAAGCCAAGAGGAAAAGGGTTCGCGCGGGGAAGAACAAGCCCGTTATGCGTGGCTCGACTCTCTCTCCTTGTATGTCGTGCGCGTGCAGTACCGGGTCCTATTATCTGGGCGTTGACATACAAAACGAGAGTATGTTCAAGTGGTCCAGCGATACCAAGCACGGGCTTGTTACGCGCGAACCCAAGCCATACGTGGCCCACCAACCCGCCCAATCGACCGAGAGGCGCACCGCATAACGAGCGGGAGACGGTAGGTCGCGAAAACAAACTACTGACATGCAGAGGTTACAGGCTAGAAAGATGTTGAAGAAGTGCCACTTTCATTAGCGGAATGGAGTTAGCACTAGTTTAGTTTAGTTTGTCCGGTAGGGATCACGTCCCACACATAGACCTGTTGGTCCTTAGTGACACCGGTTGTTAAATAGCCCTCGTATTGGGTCTACGATTGTAGACCCGCAGCCTTGTAGAAACCTGTGACCTTCCTTAGCGGTAGCCCCGCCACCTCCTTAATTAGCCTGGCTGTGTCAGTCGTCCGCTCCATGCTTGCGCAGAATGACTCCAGGAGTCTCTTCTGCATTTCCTGATGTTTGACTTGTAAGTCTTTAGCCTATCTTTATACTCGGCCCAGGGTACTTCCGTATCTGCCTGTTTTGCCAGCTTAAAATACTCTTTAAGGTCCTGCCTTTGGGCCGCCAGTTCCTTATTCCACCACGGTGGCTTATCTTTTCGCTTGGCTCTGGATATCGGGCATGACTGCCTGAACACTTTGTTCAGATTGCCAGAGAGGATTTCCAGGGAATCCTCCAGATCTGACACTGAACGAATTCGTGATGGCTTTCTGGCTAGAGAGACCTCCAACTTGCTATCGAATCTCAACCAGTCTGTGTTCCTAGGGTTTCGATATGCTTTTGGTGGATCCTTCCAGCCTGTCATCACCTTAAAGAGAATATACTTGTGGTCTGAGAATGATGGCTCGTCCGAGACTCGCCAGTTCAAGACCTTGACCCGATTAGTGTTCGTTAGCGTTAGATCTTGTATATTGGAGGAGGTTGAACCTATGTAGGTGCATTCACTCCCTATATTCTTAATCTCTAAGCTAGTTTGGAGTATGTACGTTAATAAAGAATCACCTCTTTCGTTGGTATCGGGACTTCCCCACACTACGTGGTGTGCGTTGGCGTCAGTCCCTATGAGCAGCGCCAGTTTCCTCGCACCTAGGGCTTCAAGAAGAGTCCTCAGCTCCTCTGGGGGTGCGGGCTTGTCGTTCGTCATGTAGCAGGACGCTAGGAGGAGTTGCCCCTCCTTCCCGCCTTCTATGGCGACTACCGTGAGGTCATCAGTGCTGTAATTAGGAAGTAGATAAGAATAGATGCCTTTCCTAGTCAGAATGGCCGTTATAGTCCTACTTACTGTTGTCGGGTATAGCAGATTGTAATCTGCTGACCTTAGCCCGGAAACCTTGTTTCCCGACGCTATCCAGGGTTCCTGGACTAAGGCTACGTCGATGGCTCCTTCTCCGAGGCATAGGAGGAACTCTGTCGAAGCCGTCTTTGCCTTATGTAGGTTGACTTGCACTACTTTTAGCTCCATGGCTACAAGTAGGTGCTTCGTCAACCTCTATGTCGTCGACCTTCGATATCCTTAGGTTCTGTGCGGACTCTACCATGGCTTCAAGGCCTAGGTCTTTCTCCACCTCACCTGTTTCTAGTGTGTTAGTATTATTGTCCTTTGGGTGGCGCTTCTTGAGTCGCAGGTACACCACCCCGCAACCCCATGCCATCTTCCCAAATCTGCCGTAGAGGATATTTTCGGCCTCCTCGTTTATTTGCAGTTTGTACTGCTGGCCTCCTTCATTCCCAGACGACGTCTGTACTACGTGTAGTACCTTCCAGTCGCCTGTCGGGATATCCATGTTCAGGGTTCAGGATCCTTGGGATGAACACCTTAGCTTTCGGTAGGGACGGGATGTTATTCCTATCCACCACCTCTAGCTGGGCGCCTTCCCACAGTCCCTGCACTCCCGGGATGATCTCTTTTATCCAAGCAAGCGTTGGGTCATCCATGCACTTGAGGAGCTTGACCCCATTGAGCCATCCCGCTCCATCAAAGGAGGGCATGTAAGCGCTCGGGTCCGCCATTCTCACGACCATGATGTCCACCAACTTCTGCTCCACCGTCTTCCAGTTGGCCGTGGTCATTTGACCGTTAGGATCTGATTTGTCTATGAGAGCGACAGTCAGGTGTCGTTTAGCCACATCGCTTGCGCTGCCTTGCTCTAGCCTGCGCACCTTGGCCTTGACATTTCTATCGACATGCGTCGTAGAGCTTGATCTCTGCCGCTTGTCCGATGGAGTGCCGACTTTAGCGCTTTCGGCTGAGCGTTTGGCGCTTTAGGTAGCGCTCTCACCTGCGGGTTTGAGTGGTTTGGCCGGTTTTGGTGCTGGCTGGGTCTCCTTCTTCTCAAGGAATACCCTGTTCAGCTCCACCTGCTCATTGGCCCAGTCAATTCTCTCCTTTTCTTTTGGCGTAGGATCTTTGGTGTCCTTAAACCTTTCGAGGATGCCCAGCGCCGCCTTGTAGCGGCCTTTCGCTTTGGCACCCTCCTGGTTTTGGGCCTGCCACCTTGATTGTGGCAGTCGCCCTCTGCCTTGGACGGTGATCTCAGCAGCCTCTCCTCTTCTGCTGGACTTATCGTTACCACGCTGTCGAGGTCTGAATCTGAGAGATTGACCTCAGACCTTAGCATGGTAGCGCTTAATGTGTTGGCAGTAGCATTACAACCGGGCTGGCCTGCTCCCGCCGTCCCGGAAGTATGGCTGCTGGCGACACGCGCCGAGGAAGCCTCGTCGTGCCCGCCGGTGGTAGCAGCCATGCATTCCACCGACGTTTGGGTCGATATCCTGACCCGAGTTTCATCCTTCTGTTTGTCCATTGTGAGGGGTATTGATGCCTTGTTTTGTCGGGGCGATCAACCCTTAGCCGTTTATGCCTGCGGCCAGGCACCTGCAGCCATGGTCTCGATCCCATGACCCCGCCAGTGTACTGACAGAATCATGTTATCGGGCCCTTCGCTAGACACCACGGTGCCCCTGAGCATTCGCGCGGGACACCGAGGTGTCCATTGCCCAGCCGGCACCCTCGTGGAGGGTTCAGCAGCAGGATTTTTGCCAGCCAAGCACTAGAGATTATAGAAAAGTGTGTATTATAAAGGCTACATAGAATTCTAAAAGGGTTATGAAGAGAGTAATTAGTAAGGCAACGAGGAAGAGATAACGGTAGGAAATTTCTAGTATTATAATATGTTTATTAAATTTAAGTTTTGGGTCGAAAAGAACGCCTAGATCATTTACTAATTCTATTCGCTCAAAAAGGTAATCATTAAGTTTATATGGATATAAAAGGGGAGAGCCCCTGAAAAACGACATTGCTTTACATTTTCCACAGTTCATGTTTAGCATATTGATGCTACACCATGAATGTAGTCTATTTAAATCGGATTGAAGCCTGTGACTGTCTAGAGGATCATTAAAAGTCAGACAAATCTTTACGTCATCGGCATACATAAGTACCCGAGAGAAGGTAATAATGTTAGGCAAGTCATTGATAAATAATGTAAAAAGTAAGGGACCAAGGTGACTTCCTTGGGGAACGCCGGAAGTCACAAAGACTGGCTTGGATACAAAGCCCTTAAAATGCACTTTTTGAACTCCACCGTTAAGGTAGTTAAATATCCATAACAAAAGCTTATTTGGAAAACCAAGCAGGTCAAGCTTGCGAAGAAGTAAAGTATGATTAACTGAATCAAATGCTTTACTAAAATCGGTGAAAACTACATCCGTTTGCATTTTCTTTTCAAAGCCTTTTACGGCCATCGAGGAAAATTCTAATAGGTTAGTGGTTGTCGATCTATTTTTCACGAAACCATGTTGAGTAGGTGAAATGATAGATTTACAAAAATGTTGAAGTTGCGAAGTGATTAGTTTCTCTAGCAACTTAGGAATAGCAAGCAACTTGGATATACCCCTATAATTTACAGCTTGGGATCTGTTTCCCTTTTTATGAAGGGGAATTATAAACGACTCTTTCCAAATGGTAGGGAAAGAGCAAGACTCAACTGACAACGAAAACAGCTTGTATAATGGCTTACATAGAACTTGAGCACAGTGTCTAAGTACGCAACTAGGTACACCGTCAGGCCCAGGTGAAAATACAGGTTTAAGAGCCTGTAGTTCATCCAATAGTAAGGGTTCGGTTAATAAAGGATTTGAAATGCAACTAGAAGCGTTTAGCCGGTACGGATAGGACTGCCCTAGCTGGTAGCTTCTTGAGGAATAGATTGTTTGAAAGAAGTCAGCAAAAAGATCGGCAATGGCACGATCATTAGAAGCCGTACTATCTTCAAAGACTATGGAAGCAGGAAATGTTGATGACTTTCTTTTCGAGTTTACTAAAGCATAAAAACGTTTCGGATCTCGGTGAAACTGAAGTCCACACCTTTTCAGGTATTTATGATATTTAAGGTTATTTAAGGCAAGAAAATTTGAGCGAGCAATGACATAGCGAGAGAAGTCCAGAGAAGATCCCGACTCCTTAAACTTTTTATACAGTCTTGATTTTCTATTCTTTAAGCTCGACAATTCCCTAGTAAACCACGGGGGGGAATGGGATCTCCGTGGAACACCAGATGGTACACTAGCATCGAACAATGAGTTCAGTTTAGAATAAAAAATTTTGACTGCATTCACAGTCAATGCAGTCAATCTACCTAGAGAATTCGAGATACCATTGATCTGCGACAATGATATATCGAGTAAGTTATCTACGAATTCATGTGCCATTACTGGCGTTAAGGCGATAGACTGAACTGATGGGAGCCAGGATACAGTAGCAATATTGAAATCGCCACAAATGACAAGGAGATCACGATCCGAAAGTAAAGAATTTAGAGAGTTAATTGCAGCAAAGTGGTTAGAATAAACAGAAGAATCTGATAAGGGAGGAATATAAGAGCAAGTTATATATACATTGATATTACTAACATGCAATTTAACAGCAACAAATTCAATGTCCGCGATAGAACATTCAATTTGTTGCACCGAAATACTGGCGTCAACAGCTATTAAAACACCACCACCACGACGAGGCATGCGATCTCGTCTATAAATACAAAACTTATTTTGAAAAATTTCGGAATTGAAAATATCAGGTCTTAACCAGGTTTCAGTAAAGACCATGATATTAAAAGTAAAGGATAGGCTATTGCGATAGAGAGTAGAAAGTTTACTACAAAGGCCTCTAACGTTCTGAAGAAGGAGAGTAGAATTTAGTTTTTTGAGCTATCAGAAGCGCTAGAGGGAAGTTTAATAGGGGGCCGTTTCTTCTTCTTTTTCACTACGAACTCTTTGATTAAAACATGTTCCGGCCAAAATTTCTTACTACATATTGTAGAAAAAATTTCGGGAGGAACGGTGATTTTAAACGACGTAATGTCCCGAGCATAACTAAAGTTGAATTTTTCCACCTTGATATTGACTTTTATGGATGCCTGTATATAGGCTAAAACATCTTCTGATGTTGTATCAGGGGCAAGTCTAGAAACAAAAATTTGTTTTTTAGGTGGTATCGCTACTAATGCCTTATGAGAAACTGTCACAACGCCAATAGAGGCATTCGTGACAGTTGGCGGCGTAACAGTTTCAACCGGATTAGTTTGCTGAATTACTTCAGCCACGCTAACCTCAGTTGAAACCGGCTCGGAGACCGGACAGGTAACATCCGTGGGTACAATGTTTACCTTGTCCACGTCTTTACTGCTACAAGGAAGTGGGGACGCAAAGGAGATTAAATTTTTATTTTCAACATTAGAGGTTACGGACATGGGCAAGTAATCCGGAACTAAGAGAGTATTCGGATCCAGGGACACACGGTGGTTTGCCTTCTTGCGCCTAGGAGACTCAAGACAGAGCTTCATACCCTTGAATTGAGACTCCAGCTCCGAGAACTTATCTGTTAGCATTTTTGTGCTAACAGAGAGTTCACTGAAGCCAGCTCTAGTCTGCCTCATGAATGCCGAAATCTCCTTTTCCGTATCCCTGCATGTTTCACAAGTCCAGCGCATGCCGGACTTGGACCCGATCAGGTCAGCTATACGACCATTTAGACCGGCACATTTTTCATGTGAGACATTCTCACATAGCCAGTAACAAACGAAACCCATTGTAGTGTTTGCTTGAACCTGGCACTTTTTATTTGAACAGACAGACATGATTTTTAATATAATAAGAGTTATAAGGTATTTAAAAAAAAATATGTAATAATAATAAATTGAAAAAAAAAAAAAAATTTAAATGAAAATGAAGAAATTGAAAAAAGAATAGGTTTTAAAAGTATAGAAAGGAAACAAATAACCTTAGCGGCCAACTAGGGTTAATTGAATAGCTGAAATAGCTGACGCCAACGGTACTTACGCACAAAAACAAAAAACAAGTAAATGAGCGCGAGCGCGAAACTACGAAAACCACCACCAAAGCACCGGTCGCGAGAGCACAGATAAGACGGTGTATAGAAACACAAAAACAATGCAGGTCAGTGAGCCGAAATATAACTGTTTAGCAGCGAATGCAGAAACAGAAAGGCTATGCAATTTGTTGTTGTGCTTAAATGCAAAATTAGAAAATATCAAATTATCAACAATACAGAACCAGTACTGCGAAAAAACGCATGCAAGTTAATCGCAATGTTGATTATGTATTCAATTGAAATCTAAACACAAACGATGTTAGTAAATTAAACACAAAAAGAGCGAAATTAGTCGCGAGTGAAAACAAAACACGTCTGTGCGCAAGAACGAACGAATCGAATCCTAGAGGTGGTATAAACCACTACCACTAGTACTAAGCTTTAGCGCAGGTATTCAACCACAGCCACTATTGCTTCGGAAAACGTAAACGTACCGTACCGATATTTGTATAGCGCGGATGTAGATCACTGCTTTAAATCTTTCTCTTTTTGGCTGGGGATGCCCTTAAATAAATATTCGCCAAGTGCGTTTTTGTTGTATTTCACTTTAAATATTTAGCTTTATTTCTTAATATGATAGACTTCTTATTTATATTGAACCGCAAGTTAATATCTCTCTTTCTATAGCTAACCACCCAGACTCACCAGACTTTGCTTTAAACGTGAACAGAGTATTATCACTGATTTTACAATTACTTTCTACACTGCCTTGCACTTAAAGCTTAAACTGGGTCAAGCGATGATCCTCGGGCGACTGTCCAGAGTAGAGATGGGCATGGACTGCAATTTTTCGGCACGACCCAACACGGCACGAAAACAAAAATTTCTAACACGGACTCACACGCACGCTTCAAAATTTTCCAAACACGGTCCAACACGGTCCAACACGAAATATTATAATATTTTTTTTTTCATATTTATTCATATTAAACTTATGCTTAATTTAGTTATTTTATGTTTTTACATATTTTTGTACAAAAATAATAGTTCATCTAGATTTGAGCTAGATAAACGAGTTCGACGTTCATTTAATATTTGCCCGGATGTCGAAAACACCCTCTCGCTCGTAGCAGAGCTTGCAGGAATACTTAACATTTTCGGGCTACTATATTCGGGCTAGTATATTTGTATATCGAATTTTTATTCCGAATTGCTTGCTGTATTTCAAACTTTTCCATTTTTATAAGTGACGCCGTGATTTGTGTTAAAGCTAAAAAATATCGGTTTAATCGACTATCGCTTTTTTGGCATTTTAAAGTGCATTTTAATGATCGGCGTGTTTTTTCGTGCCGAATATGTACTGAACGAACACGCACGCCCATGGACAAAATTCAAATTTTGAACACGAACACGCGGGCGCCCATCGCGTCACGGTGTGACACGAAGAAAACACGGTCCATGCCCAACTCTAGTCCAGAGTTTTCCCACTCTGCCTGCCATGCAGCCTTTCGCTTTCGTTATCCTCTGCCGGCGTCGCTGCCTGTCTTTTACTTGGCGCGAACAGAACTTCTATTACGGCACCGTTGTTGTTGTTCGCCGCAGTACAAACGTTTCGCTACCGTTTGTTTATCGCTTGCACATTGTTGGTTCAAACAGCCGTTACGCCAGCTTAGAGCATTTTGTTGTTGTTTGTTTGAACTCTGCTGAACGCCAGCTTAGAGCTTTTGTTGCTCTCTCTGAGTGTGTGTTTTTGATTCTCTTATTTTATTTGCTCCGTGCTTATACTTCATGCTTTGTTCTTTTACGTGCTAACTATATACGAACTAAACTAGATGCTTATTGTTATTCTTATTGCTAGTATGTCTATTGGTGACGCATTATGCTGCGTCACACCCCCTCCTTACTTCAGGGAGGCTAAAAAAAAAAAATCCTTTTTCGTTTCCATGTATGCTGTCCGGGGGTATCGACCACGTCCGGACACTCTTCTTCCTTTCTTTTGTTATGTTATTGCGCCGCACCCATTTTGCGGCGTTTCCCCCTTTTACTTTGGGGGTTGTCGGACGATGGTCACTTCGCTGCTGGAGTTTATCGTGACGGTATACTTTTGTCCCGCCAGCAACTGTCCGAAACGCATCTTTTTCGCGCGGTGTTGATTCATCCGCCTCTGAACTTCGTAAATCAGGGCCCTTGGTAATCTACAGCCCTCAAGATATACGCGCCACCCTGCTGGACCTACGGCTAAGTCGGGTTCCGGAATCACCTCCTCTGTGAAAATCAATGCGCTAGTTTCGACCCTGGGTGTTTGTGCGGGTAGTTCCTGGGCCACGATTTCTACTCCTGCGAATGGGTTTGGCTCCACCCTTTCGCGCCTGGCCCTAGTGTGTCGCGAAGTGCTCGGTTGTGGATTCAATAAGTCTTCCTCCACAGGGTCCGACCCGCGCGTCTCAACGACCAGTGCTCCTGCGAGCAGTTCGTGTATTATGGAGTCGATCCCGGTGATGTTGGCCTAGAGGCTTCCGTTCGGCGTTCCACCTCCATCGTCTTCGTCGGTTGGGCTCCACGCTCTGTATGGCGGCGGAAGGCTGTCATCATGACGCCAACTCGGTCCCGGGTAGCATCTCATGGTCGCTTATTTCGATTACACCTTGAGATGGGATCGGTGGAAATGGGAAGAACGCGTTGGACGCCGGATCGCAACTACCAGGGTGATAGGTGCGTCTCCTCACTGGTTCGTTGCCTTGCGGTATGTCCCACAATTCCGCGAATGCCGACCTACGTGTCGTGCCTGCAACCACGTCCGTCTCCACGGGCGTTGGCGGGGTTTCCGGCTCTCTTTCGGGCGCTCCGGGGCCCAGCTCGGCATCCAGTGCTGTCCAAAATTCTTCGAGGACTTCGGCATTGTGAGGGGGAGTAGTCACCTGCCCTCTGTTTGTGTGGTTTGGGCTGGGGCTGGGGTTATTGCTGCGCGACCTGGACGTTGACGCCGAGACAAAAGCTCGTCGTCTTGACGGTGGAGAAATTGTGTCCTGCTGGACTTGGCCTGTAGGCTGTGGTCCCGTCGACTCGTTAGCCCGCCTGGCACTACGACGTCGATTTGCCTCCCGGATGTTGCCTCTAGGACTGCGCCGTTCTCCTTCGGTTTGGTGGTGTCGTGGCATGTTGTTATTTTTTTTGTTTTTGTACTGTCTGAATAAAAAGAAAATTTTTAACGTTACTTTTTGGGGTTAGTTGCCCTTCAAAAACTTGCGGTTCAACAATTATATATTAAACAAGGTTACGTTCGGGGGTATAAACCACATCCGATAACATTGTAGGCAACTGCAGGTTATCCCCTTATTTTCCTTCTATTGCTCTTCTTCGACTGAAGAGTTTTCAATATTGGCGTCCTCATCATCCTCGTGGTATCCTCGTTCATCCTCGTTGTTATGATGGAACGTCTTAAGGTCCGATATACTGGCTGTGCGTCGTTGTCGCCCCTCTAGTTTTCGGATCCGTACGATATTCCGGGAAATGAACTTAATGACTTTAAAAGGTCCCTCAAAACGTGGTGCGAGTTTGGCAGCAAAGTTTTCCGTGGCCTTGGACAGATAGTGTGTGCGCACTAGCACTAGCACACCGAGTTTTGGTCGCCAATCTCTCCTCCGTAGATTATAATTTCTACTCTGAGCGTTCTCGACAACAACCTTGAATATGTCCCGTAGTCTTTGAGCACGGGCGTTGGGTTCCACGTGTTCACGTCTAGGGTCCGAAGTGACTTCTTCATAAAGAGCTCCAGGTAGTCGTGGTTCCCTACTTTGGACCAAAAATGCTGGGCTAAATCCGGTTGAGTCCGAGACGCTGCTGTTGATAGCCAAGCTGATTTCTGGTAATAGCTCGTCCCACATCTCTTGGTTTCCATCTAAAAACTGCGCGATCATCGTCTTAATGGTTCTATTGGCGCGTTCTGTTGGATTTTGTTGGAGGGTGTACGGTGCCGTATGTTGTAATGTCATCCCTGTCTGTTCACAAAATTTTTTGAACGCTCTGCTAGTAAATTGTGTGCCATTGTCACATACAAAGGTTCGTGGTACTCCGAAACGGGTCAGGATGCGTTCTCTAAAAGCCTTTTCCAAGTGTGCCAAAGTTGCTCGACGAAGAGGTACCAGTTCTACCCATTTGCTGAACAGATCGAAGCAGACTAATAGCGTTGTATTTCCGTGTTTGGTTCGTGGCAACGGGCCAACGAAATCTGCACAGAGTGTCTCAAAAGGTTCATGAGTTTGTCGTGTGCACATTCTCCCTGCCGACTTGCGTTGACTGACCTTATGCTGCTGGCATATGGGACATTTACGAACATGTCATTCCACGTCGCGAAATAGTCCGGGCCAATAATACCTTTGGGTGACTCTATTTACGGTCTTTCGTATGCCAAGATGTCCAGCACTCGGTTGATCATGGCATTCTTCCAGCACCCTCATCCGGTGTTCTTTTGGGACGCATAGTTTGCACGGTATAAACTCCTCATCTTCTGGACGTTGTCCCACACGACTGTAGAGTTGACCATTCTCACAAGTATAATTCGGCACACAAGCTGGTTCTTTGATGACTCTTTGTATCATTCTTTGCACCCACTTGCATTTTGTCGTCTCTAGTTCAGTCTGTTGCAGAACATCCAGGGGTTGTCGAGACAAAGCATCGGCGACAACATTCTGTTTTCCTTTCCTGTACAATACGTCGAACTGATATTGCTGTAGCTCGAGTGCCCAGCGTGCGACTCGGCGTGTAGGGTTCTCGATAGTATTTAGCCACTTCAACGCAAGATGGTCGGTGAATACATCGAACCGGTAACCCTCTAGGTAACAGCGGTTCTTACGAATAGCCCATACGATGGCTAAGCATTCTTTTTCTGTCGTAGTATAGTTCTTCTCTGCTGCGGTGAGGTGTCGGCTGGCATACGAGATGACTCTCTCCGTCCCTTCAATTTGCTGGGTCAATACAGCACCGATCCCGTAGTCGCTGGCATCCGTTTGTAAAGAAAATTTTTGGGCGAAATCGGGGCAAGCAAGCACGGGTGCCTTCGTCAATCGTGCCTGGAGTGTTTCAAATGCCTCTTTTTGTTCGTCTTCCCACTCCCATTTCTTAGTTTTTCTCAGCAATGCCGTCATTGGTTGTACGATGTAGTTGGGGACAAAACGGCGGTACCATGAATCGATGCCTATACAACGGCGGACTCCCTTGGCATTAGTTGGCAGTTATAGTTCCTGGATTGCGGCGATTTTCTCCGGGTCTGTGGGAATACCCGACTCGCTAATGACATGTCCCAGGTAGGTGATGCTCTTCTTGAAGAAACTGCATTTATCTCGGTTCAGCCGTAATTTAGCTTTCCGTAACCTCCTAAGTACCTCTCGGAGGTTGTTTGCCTGTTCTTCCAATGACATCCCGACAACTATTATATCGTCCAAGTATGCGAACGCGTTGGGTTCCATTGCGGGTCCTATTACGCTGTCCAGAGCTCTTTGGAAAGTGGCGGGTGCTGAGTGGAGTCCAAAAGGCATTACTTTCCAGTGAAACAATCCGCGTCCGGGTACAGTAAACGCTGTGTATTCTCGACTCCCTGTTGCCATAGGGATTTGCCAATATCCATTTTTGAGATCCAAAGTGGAAATATACTTAGCATTTCGCAACTGTTCCAGTATATGATGGATCCGTGGTAAAGGGTAAGCGTCTGGGACTGAATGGGCATTTAATTGCCGGTAATCGATGCACCTCCTCACATCACTTGTTTTCTTTCTAACTAATACGATTGGGGCACTATGGGGGCTCTTTTATGGTTCTATACGGCCGTCTCGAAGTAGTTCGTCCACCTGGTCATCGATGATCTTTTGCATAGCTGGGTTTCTGGGGTAATAGCGTTGCTTGATGGGGCGATCGTCCCGCATAGTGATCGTGTGCTCCGCTATATGGGAAACTCCCTGTAATTCATCTAATTTGGTTAATTCCTCTTCCAGAAAACTTGCTATTTGTTCTTCTTCAGTTGCAGTAGCCAAGGTAGCTTGGGTGTTCTTCGTGTCCTTGTTTCCCAACTGTATCTGTGAGTTTCCGCAGTTTATTCCCGTTCCTATGGCGATCAGGAAGTCTATGCCCAATATTACGTCATCCAGTGTCGTCGGTAACACCAGAAATTGTAGAGAAACGACGTCGTTTCCCAATTTGGCGCGTAATATTAAGGATTGAGCTGTATCCTTTCGGGTACCGTCCGCTAAACGGATGCTTGTGCGTACTTCCCGCTTATTGTGTTCGGTAACAAGTCGACGGGCTAGACTCTTGCTTAGAAAGCAACGAGTAGCTCCCGTGTCCAGAGTAGCTACACAAGTAGTATCTTCCAGCATGATGTTGGCCAACAACCTCCCATTTTCCATCCACAATGGGGATTCTCTTACTGAGTTTGCGTGTTCCCCGGCGGTTCCCCAGACGACTGAGCAAGTGTCTCGTTTCTCGAGTTTGTAGACATACAACAGTCAAGCGTGCGTATTCTACGACATCCGCATTCCCAGCAAAATAGTATCTGAGTATTGTTACATTCCCTGCTGAAATGTCCGAGTTGTCCGCATCTCCTGCAAGCCCGACGTGCATCAACAATATGTGCCTCGCTCGTATTTGTGGTGTGGGTCCTGTTTTGTGCTCTATTAAATGGACGTGTTCGTGTTTCCATCAAAGCCGGCACGTAATCGGTGGTAGCTGGCATAAGGGCTGGATGCATTGGGGAAAATGATGGTGGTGGCATGGCTTGGGAAACAACTCCTCGTTCTCGTACCGTCTCATAATTGACTACCAAGTTCGTCAATTGTGGGAGTGTAGAGAAATCGTGACGCCTGGTGAACAACTGGTATTCCGGCAACATGTTATCATACAATCGCTCTAGTTCCTGTAAATCGGTGAACTTAGCTCGGCGCATCATCATCCGTAGGTCGATTGATAATCTTTAAAAGGCTCTCCGGATTATTGAAAGCGCATCCGGAACTCATCTTGTAATCTTTGAAAGTATCTGGGTGGTAAAAAGAACTCCAGAAATTCCTGTCTAAACGTGGTCCATGCAGCTCCTCGCAGTTGGCTATTATTATTATTATTATTATTATCAGAAATATGTTTTAAACACTGCGACCTCGAAGATCTATTGTGCTCTCTGCCTAAACTAAGTAACAGCTCTTCCGCCAGTTCGATCGAGCGCAGAAATGCGATGATTTTCCCTGGTTGAAGAGCTCTTATCTCTGTACTGTCTAGAAAGTAGTTACCTAAGTGAGCTAGCCTTAACCTACTGACTGCCGGGCATGTTCCTAGAATGTGTTCTGACGTTTCGTCTTCTTCGAGACAGAGTCTACAGAGTGTATCGTCAACAATTTTGAGCTTGTTGAGATGCTTGCGTAGCCTACAATGTCCTGTAAGTATACCGGTGACTATTCTAAGTGAACTTTTGCTCATTCTTAGGCAGTCCTCAGTTCTCTTCTTGCTGTAGCTTCCTAAGAGCAGTTTGCTCTGTCTAGCTCCCTGATATGTTTCCCAGTATTCCTCGCTGTCCCTTCGTGCCTTAGAGTTTATACTTTATCGGACAAAGTTTGGTCCAAGACCGCAGAAGGGTTCTGGTCCTAGAAGAGGCTTGCTAGCCCCTTTCCTAGCTAACTCGTCCGCAACTTCGTTGCCTGGGACTCCTGCATGGCCGGGTACCCAGTATACGGTCACTTTGTTTGACAGCCCTAGACTGTTTAGTGAGCATATACATTGCCAGACTAGTCCAGACTTCACTTTGAAGCCGGCGCAGTTGGCCAACTCGAAACCAATTTTCAGCACGCCCCGCGAATAACCCGGAAATGGCGTGTGACATTTGCTGGATTTCTACTTGGTATGTACTGGCACTAAGCATTCAATACATAGAGGTGTCAAACAGCCTCAAAAGCGGTCCCATGAATTTTGCGACGATCAGGTCCACGCAACATCCAACATATGCGATCGAACATGCGACTGAGCAGCCAGCGCATGAGAAACTGGTTTCTGTCGAGTTGGACCAACATCAAAACTTGTGTTGTCAGTCTTGCATAGACGCTCGAACGGAAAGCAGGGTCTGTGTCGAGCATGCCGATTTTTTCCGTTCAATGTATTTGTGTATATGTGTACGGCGTCATATGCTCATGTATGCTGCTGTGATGCCGACTTTCATGTTTCCCTATTTTGCCATTTCAGACTTGTGAGTCTCATATTATGATATTCGACGTCACTGACCTACCCCAGCATTTGCGCATTGCTATTGATTTCGTCTGGCAGCCATGGCAGCCATGGCAGATTGTTGTTGAATTTTCGGCTTTGCTTAGCGCGGCTATCTTCTTCTTGTTACGTTTGTTTCGCATTGTGATTACACCTGTGCGATCGACGTAGTCTTTTAAATCTATCTGTATCTGTTTATTATTTTTAAATAATAAGTATTGACATATTATATTTGAATTTCAGCATATTTTATTGCGAGTTATAAGACATATGAATAATAACACATATTTGGTTTTTAAATTTATACATTTATGGGGGTTCAAGCATATGACACTTTTTAAATGAAACCTATTTTTTATTTCTTACAGCATTAAAATAATATAATATAATAAATACTAACTACAACAAAAGCAAAAATAAAATTACTATTTTAATTTTGTTTATTTTCCGACCCTAATTGTTGTTCCTGATTTTGTTTGTCAGCCTCAATGTCTGACAATTTCATCATTGTTGTTGTTTTTCGCATCTTTGCATGCCTGATTAAGGCATTGCATATTCTTGTTCTTATTAGCAGTTTTGTGTTGATTTGGTTTGTTTTGATTTTGATTTTGGTTTGACCGCGCTTTTTTTGACCGCGCATTTTTCCTGATTGAGCCATTGCATTTTCTTCTTATTATTATTAGTGATTTTGTTTTGATTTGGTTTGTTTTGATATTAGTTCGATCGCGCATTTTTTGATCGCGCGCATTTTTTCAGCGCGCTTTTGCGAATATGCATATGTATTAGTTGATTTTGGTGAATTGATTGCGCACTGTGTAAAATTTATAATTCTGAATTATTTAATAAATACTAAGTGTAAATTAATTATGAGTGAAGTGAAAGTGAGAGATGCAATGAGAGGAGGCAAATGTGTAATAAATA
Organism: Liodrosophila aerea; assembly: GCA_035045005.1. Taxonomy (NCBI): domain Eukaryota; kingdom Metazoa; phylum Arthropoda; class Insecta; order Diptera; family Drosophilidae; genus Liodrosophila; species Liodrosophila aerea. Next base: position 104,970 of record JAWNNL010000733.1, read on the forward strand.
CATGTTTGCGAACCTACAGAGATAGTTCCGATCATTCTCCAGTAAGATTGTTTCGTTTTGCCAAGAATGAGTTTGCCCGTCGTCAATGGGCAGCAATATGTAAATTGCAACCTGAAGTCAATCTTGACTTACTTTATGTTTGCGACTTGCATTTCAAAAGGAAATATTTCGGTAAAAAAAAATTATTAGCTGGTGCGCTTCGCGAGAACGCCAACCCCCAATGAAAAGGCCCGTGGTTGTGCCCTCGCTTCGCTCGGCCACAGTCACGATGCCATTAAACAGGGGGCAGAATTCCCTGAGACTTATCTATCTTCTTCTTTTATATATATAAAGTAGTTCGTTCTGACATAACGATAAATGTATAATTAAATTGACATCTTCCTCATTTCCACACCACCATAGAGGTAAAGGATTTGGCGCATTTTTTTGTTATATGGTGTCCCCAATAGGTATAATCCACGATTGCGAGCTAAAAGTTTTTAGATTTCGCTTGTTGTAAAACTTGTTTATAAACAACATTTTTGCATTTGGCATCAGGTGCGAAAATAATTAAATTGTTAGCTGAGCTAACTCTTGAACATGCCACATAGAGCTGACCATGAGAGAAACATTCATCTCTAAGGTCTAGTCCAGCAATTTTTAATGTCTGTCCTTGCGACTTATTTATTGTAATAGCAAAGCAGACTTTAACAGGAAATTGAAGCCTTTTAAACTGAAAGGGCATATTGGTAGGTATAAGAGGAATTCGTGGTATTAAAACGGTTTCCCCTTTAGCACAACCCGTAAACACTATGGCTTCAATTAGATATTTATGCAAAGCTTTAATTACCAATCTTGTTCCATTGCATAATTTGGGTGGAGATAAGTTTCTCAGCAGCATTATAGGTGCACCAACCTTTAGAGTTAAGTGATGCAATGGAAGTCCTGGCGGAGTCTGTTTGTTTAAAAACTCAACAGGATAATGGACTGCATCTTCTTCATCTGTAACTTTATCGATAGATTTGTAAGTCATTTCCTCAGCATGAAATGCATTTAAAAGCAAATCATTTATGGAAATGGCTCTATCATTTCTTGATGTAAGTATTGCTCGTTCACAAAACCAATCTAATGATTTTTTGGAGATATTAGTTATATCAGGAAATATTTTAGATGTAAGCTCTTGAAGAGACTTTACAATAGTTCCCAAACATGAGGGAATGATAATTTTATCCTCAATTGTTGGATATATTCCATCTCCAATCTTCAGTAATGTTTTAGCAAAAACTTCAGCAGTCGCGTCACCCTTTAGATGCACACGCATATTTATTGTTAGCTTCAGCGTTTTGATAAGAGGCCACAAAAATGAAGATTTCAAGCATGCATTTATTGCATCAGCAGATGTTCCATTTGGCACTACTGGTAGCGTTTGACGAAAGTCTCCAGCCAAAAGAACAGTAATGCCTCCCATTAAAAGGTCATTATTGCGAATATCTTTTAGTGTTCTGTCTAGAGCTTCGTAGCCACCTTTATGTGTCATTGTGCATTCATCCCAAACAATTAGTTTGCAGTCTTTAAGCACCATAGCGGTGTTAGACTGTTTTGAAATGGAACAATGGGGATTTTCAATGTGAATCAAATCAATTGGAAGCTTAAATGCTGAATGAGCTGTTCGACCACCAGTGAGCAATGTTGCAGCTATTCCAGATGATGCAACAGCCAAAGCAATATTACGGTTTTGTCGTACTTTTGCCAATAACAAATTAAGGAGATATGTTTTACCTGTACCGCCAGGTGCATCCAAAAAAAATATTTCTCCGCTTTCAGCTTCAACGCTAATTAATATTTTTGTATATATCTCATGTTGCTCTGCGGTTAGAGAATGTTCGTTATTACTAATAACAATTGCATTGCTTTCATAACTAATTTCTCTAAGATATTGTTTATTTTGTAAAGTCTCTTTTGTTCTGCTTGGCGTAGGCAATCCAAACTCTGATAAAGATTGGCCTCCAATTTCCAATACTATATCTTCAATTTGGATTAGACACTTTGTATATACTTTGTCCATTATTGCGGAATCTATTAGTACATTATCATCTAATGCAACTTTTGTTTCATACAAAATATCTTCTGAGAAACTTTCTTTGTATTTATTCCATAAATGCAAAGCATCAGATAATTGACAAAATAGTAACATTATTGCAAAAAGCTCTCGCAATTTTTTTGGCCGTTGACATAGAATAGCTTCTTCTAAGGTTAGATCCCAGTGCTTATCATCTTCTAGTAAACCTAAAGCTTTGCAGGCCAACTGAAATGTGTCATATATAACACCATTTACAGTTTTTATGTCTATGAATGAGGTTGGCCCTCGAACTTCATGGAGTAAAAGTCTCAAATAATAGCACTCGGTATTTTTGGGATGCACGGTGTATACTCTGCCCAAAGCTTGATCTTTTTTAACTCCAGAAAAATTGGGCACATCAATCCCTCGTTTCCTTCTTTGAAATTTTTTATTCAGCCATACATAATATGATGGCACTTCAACATATAGAAGCCTTTTAGCAAAGTTGTCAACTTTGCATAGATCAAAGAAGCCGGTTAACGTTGTATGAGAGGGATTATTTAACTGCTCAGTTAAACGATTTGGATTATTTGGATTAAAGTAAACACGTTGTCCATTTTCCAAATGCACAGTTAAATGAGTAATGGGCGGAAATCTTTCATGAATGGGAAATGCAAGAATTCTCCATACAGCTTCAGAGCTACTTATGTAGCGACCATTTTCATACAGTTGAACTTCATCGTTTTGATTTTGAACTGTAAATGAAGCTTGGTCACTACCCTTATTGACATATTTACAAATATATTTAATGGATTTTACTGAGCTACAAAATTCCACATTTACATGTGCTTTAAATGTTCGCATGAGAACAGAATTGTAGGGCACAACCCAACTATTGTCAATTATATTTCCATTAATTTTAACAGTTAAACCGTTATCCTCAGGAGCTCTCCTCCGATATTGAGGATAACCATCTAATCCTGTAACAGTTTCTTTCTTCAACTGTCGTGGAAATTTTTTGCTACATTTACCCTGGACCATACACGGAGATTTCGGGTTTATTTTACCGCAAGGTCCATGCAACATATTGGCTTTTATAATATCGTGTAGCAAAGGATCGGTTTTAGGATCAGGAATTTCTGCACATATAATACTATCAATTTGATCAGGCATAATCTGGTTTTGTAACCAAAGCAATATATGTAAACAAACAAAATAAATAAACAAATAAATATTATTATTAAACTATATACAATAAATGTATCTGTTATTTAAATGGAAACAACAGTATCTCCATAAATACAAGCAATATAGCGCCATCTCTGTCTTTTGTGTGGGTTTTTTTGTTGTTTCTGTTTTTGACTATTTTTCCTTTCCTTTTTATTCCGTTTTTTGGTTGCCTTTTTGTTTCGTCATTTCTTTGGCTTCGAGACGAAGAAGTACTGCTGTGCCGTCCTGTTAGATGTGAAGCAGGCGTTCGACAGGGTCTGGCACGCAGGCCTGCTCCAGAAGGTTCGCAGCAGCTTGCCTATCTCTTACTACAACTTCCTCAGGGCCTACTTGAACGGCTGAACGTTCACAGTGAGATGCGGCCAAGCTAGGTCGGCGATTAAGGAGATAAGGGCTGGCGTGCCGCAAGGCAGTGTCCTGGGCCCTGTCCTGTATACATTATATACAGCCAACATGCCAGCTCTTCCCGAGGAAAACCTAAGAGTCGCAACATATGCTGACGATACAGCCTTCCTGGCAACAGCCGATACCCCGCAGGACGCCTCAGAAATCATTCAACGACAGCTGGACGCTATTGATCCATGGTTGCGCAGATGGAACATCACCATAAATGAAGCAAAATCGACACAAACCACCTTCACACTGCGCAATGGAGACTGCCCGCCGGTCACGCTAAATGGGGTCGTCATCCCAGGCGAGCGAACACCAAAGTACCTGGGCATGACTCTTGATAGGCGCCTCACATGGCGTACCCATATTCTACGCAAACGAAAACAGGCGGAGGATAGAGTGAAGCAATATCAGTGGCTCATTGGCAGGCGCTCTAAGCTAAAGACCAGATTAAAGCTGCTGATCTACAAAAGCGTGATAAAGCCCATATGGACATATGGCATCCAATTATGGGGAACCGCCAGCATGTCTAATCGCAGAACCATACAGCGGTTCCAAAATAAAAAATTGCGCATGGTCTCAGCAGCCCACCCACTCCATGACAACAAGACCATCCATCAGGAACTGGCTATGCCCTGGGTGGCTGAAGAAATTGCTAAAATTAGCACGAAGTACATCGAGAGGCTACACAACCACCCCAATGCGATGGCAGTCAATCTGCTGGATAACAGCATGGCCACAAGAAGGTTAAAGAGAGCTCACCCCCTGGACCTCCCACTGGAAGGCGAACACTAAGACTCCAATACCCCCCACCCACCACCCAATTTCCCACCTTTATACCCCCCAAACCAACAGAGAACAATGAAAGAAGCAATTGTCAATGTAATTATAAAATTTAATTATTGTCCAATTCAGGACAGATTTTAAATAAATATATGACTGAGAGAAAAAAAAAAAAAATTTCTTTGGTACGCGTCAGTTTTAATTGCATTGTGAATTGGAACATATCGAGTGTTGAAAGTGCGAAATTAAATTAAAGAAATTAAAAGCTGGTAAGCAATTTTATATTGATATTATATATAATATAACGCATTGTGTTTTGTCTTTTTGTGTTTTGTACTATAAATAAAAAAAGCGCGGCAAGCGAAAAGACGACGCGGCCCACTTGTGCTCATATGTACATACATACATACATACATTTCATGCACATATGTACATATTTTCATATACATATTTTCATACATATAGTGTTATTTTTTATTAAAACAATTTGGCCTGTAGTTTAAAATTTTTTATATATTATACATATACTTTATACATACATACATACATTTTTTTTATATATGTTTGTATACATACTAGAGGTGGAGAACTATCGATAGTCAGCGCCATCGATTGTGCTTGATAGTTTCCATAAACATAAGAAAAATCTATCGTCGATAGTTGTCGATAGTCCAGTAAGTAAATTAAAAAAATCGATTTAATTCGTTTTTGAAATATTCATTTAAAATATTCCTCGTTAATTTAAATTTACATTTACTTTAAAAGAGTATGAAAATAATTCACTAAATGTTTTTCTTCAGCAGATTTTGATAAATAAATATTCAGGCCTGTTCCCAGTTACGAAATCGTTCATTCGATTTACTTTTTGACTAAAATGCTGTTCCGAATTTCGAATGTTCGTTTTCGTTTTGCTTCAATTTGCTTCGTTTTTGGTACGATTTCAAATCGATAAGCTTTGTGTTAGTGAATTGAAAACGAATGCAGTATTTACACAAAAACTTATGCAAATTTTTAATTAATGTTATTTTTTCTTCATTATTTGAAATGTTCAGAACATATATATGCGGTTTGTAATATATGCTTCATGTAAATTTAATTAGTAAAATTTTTTTTTAAATGATACCTTCGATTTTGCCTACTTGAGCAAATCGAATGTAAAACGAAACCACTTTAGCAGTTCGCAATTTCGTTTCACATATACCAACACACACAAACGCCAGTCTTCGGAAAGTCAAGGGTTGCTAATACATCACAAAAATTTTTCGAACACAAAGTTTTTGGTGTGTAATAATCTTAAACGTGAAAATTAATTGCATTATTAATGTTTTTAATTTATAAGCAATATTTAACGTACGTTTAAAGTGTATTTAGTCAAATATATCTATTTCTTGATATTTCTGTACCATTTGTGGGAACCCTAGAGTCGATAAAAGCCGGTTAATTTGTATCGATTTGTTATCGTACACACTACGCCGCCAGCTGTTCATTTAAAATGTATTTAGCGATGCAAATATATTTGCGCCCTCCCGCATTATATGGCTTTTCCGCAACGCTCTTATTTTGCGTCGACGTATTTCTTCGGCATAGACGATTATAGGTGCTGGCATTTTTCTTTGATTTCCAAATATTATAAATATGGTTTGCAATTTTTTGCACTTCGACAATCAATTTAGCTTGAACAGCTGTTGTCGAATTAACTTCGAATTCGTCTTCAAAGACAAAAACGAAGTTCGAACTGGATCGAAAATGAGAACAGCAATTTGAAAACGAACCCGTTTTGCTTCGTTTTCGTTTTCGATTTCGAAGTGAAAATGGGAACAGGCCTGATTATTCGAATAATGATATAAATTTTCGTATTTTTTAGGCTTACCTTAACTACTATTTATATATTTACTTAACAAATATTTTTTTTTAAGAAATCGTAGAACATTATTTGTTTTGTCCTTATGCCTTTCTTTCTATTTTTCTTTCACAATTTTAATGCAGAGATGTAAAAACCAAATTATCGACGACTATCGACGATAGCGACCTACCACTATCGAGAGTGAGCGCCGCTATCGATGGCGAGTCGATAGTGGCCAACCATCGATAGTGTCGATAGTGCTATCGATAGTTCTCCACCTCTAATACATACATACATACATTTTTTATATGTCTTTTTTTATACATTTTGCCCTGTAGTTTAACATTTTTTTATATAACACATACTTTATACATACATACATTTTTGAACATTTTTTTTGTTATACATTTCGCCCTGTACCTTAAGTATTTTTTTTTTACATTCTGTCCAGAAATTAGATATTTTTTTTATACATTTTTTTTTAATATATTCATAAAATGGGTACTAAAAAGGGCTTTAGTAAGCGAAACCTTCGTCGTCTGGCCGCTACTGAAAGACGTAAAGTCAGTTCTTTTCCCATTAAAGCTCCTCAAAGACACGAATTTACTGAAAATGGTAGTTGTGTTGATAACAGTGACACTGTAAATAACATAACTGATATTGAATTCCAGCCCCTTGCAGATAAGATGTTAGATTGGTACCTTCAGTACAATCCTTCAAGAAGTGCTGTTCGAGCGCTTTTAAAGATTTTAGTTGATTCTGAAGTAGACGTTCCTGGCTCTGTAAAAGCATTAGTAGGTCCCCGTGCCAAAACTGTTACTAGAACTGTTTCTCCTGGCACTTATCTGCACTTAGGTATAGAAAATATCAGAAAAATATTAATATCATATCAGAACTAATTCAAAACTGTTTGAAAACTTTTCTGAGCTGTCAATGGATGTGGGCATAGATGGTTTGCCCCTATTTAAAAGCTCTTCAACAAGCTTGTGGCCCATATTAGGACATTTCAGAAATGTCGAAGACAGTGGAGTTTTCATGATTGGTAAGTTCTTGGGAAAAAAGAAACCGAACAACACCAATATTTTTCTAAGTGATTTATTGAAAAGTTGCAGCGTATTAAAATGGATGGCGTGCAATTGGGCTTTTCAAAGTTGAAAGCTAACTGCAACGCATTCTGTCGGGATCAGAACTAAATTTCATTATACTTAAATTCATCACATAAATATTTGCACTAATTTGAACTCTAAAGTAACGTTAAACTATCGATAAAACATTGTTTGCTCTCTATTCCAATTTATCTCATTGTATTTTGTTATCTTGCCATCGCTGATCTGCTTTTGTCTACGCGCTCACTCAACTGCATTAAGAGTTGATCGTCGTTCGCTAAGACAACACCACGCACATTTTTCGTTTCGCAAATCAATAAATTAAAAACACAAAAAACACAAACTGGGTTGTAATAATTTAAATACACAAATACAAAACACAGGTGGCATAAATTAATGCCCTTCCTCTAAACACATTCATTTGTGATGCCCCCGCAAAAGCTATGATTTGCGGTTTGAAAGGGCACACCGCCTATCATGGTTGCATGAAATGCACTCAATTGGGTACACGGATAGGCCATTATACAGCATTTTACCCCAGTCGAGGTGAAAAAATTACTGATTTGGACTATTCGTGTAGAAAATATATTGATCATCATCAAAAATATTTTCTGCAGAACGAAATGTCATTGGAGAAGTTCGGAATTGGTATGATTACCCAATTCCCATTAGATCCAATGCACCTTCTTGATTTGGGGATTAAGCCCTGTATGCACCATCCCAAAAATTTCGTACGGAAAAATTACAATATATTCCGTGTGTGTGGATTGTATTAGTTTGACATAACAGGTTTTATCCAGTGTGCACAAGGGCATGTGACTGATTGGATTTTTAATTGGTAACACTTATTTTAAATTGGTAACACTTATTTTGAATTGGTAACAGTTTTTATCATCTGTTGTACCAAAGATAAAATATATTGGAATTAAAATGAGAGACGAAGCTTTGGACTTAGCAATGGTAACATTGGGGGATGTTAAAGAGAGGAGGCAACGTTCGAAGTATTGAAATAAGTACCCATATTGAAAAGAACGACCAAATAAATAAATAAGTAATACATATTATTATATGTCCCAAATACAGGTCTGATGGCTGTCTAATGTCCCAAATACAGGTCTGAGCTTTAACTACATTTATTAATGTAAATTTTGTTTCGCATCTAAATGATATAAGCATTATTTGAATTGCCCTCCATTTTTCCGTACGGAATAATTGTTCTGATTTATTTCGTGCGAAATGTCAGTTGCTCAATAGTGTAAGGAAGTTTTCCAGCCGGGGGACAAATCTCAGTCCTGCCAGGGCCGCTTACAGAACATTTATTATGTGCTGGGGCGCGCTGGGATCAGAGAGGTAGGGTTTTCTTCTGAAGACCGTTAGGAGATCACTAACAAACCAGCCAAGCTAAGAGGAAAAGGGTTCGAGCGGGGAAGAACAAGCCTGTTATGCGTGCCTCGACTCTCTCTCCTTGTATGTCGTGTGCGTGCAGTACCGAGTCCTAGTGCGGGTATAAACCACTAACACTAGTACTAAGCTTTAGCGCAGGTATTAACCACAGCCACTATCGCTTCGAAAGGCGTAACCGTACCGAGTCCTAGTGCGGGTATAAACCACTAACACTAGTACTTAGCTTTAGTGCGGGTATTAACCACAGCCACTATCGCTTCGAAAGGGAGCGTAACCGTACCGAGTCCTAGTGCGGGTATAAACCACAAACCCTAATACTTAGCTTTAGTGCAGGTATTAACCACAGCCACTATCGCTTCGAAAAAACGTAAACGTACCGTACCGATATTTGTACAGCGCGGATGTAGATCACTTTAAATCTTTCTGTTTTGGTTGGAGTTACCCTCTGTTGTGCTTCTCTACCTTAACCGTGCCTGTGTGCCACCGTTGATTTTGCCGAGTTAAATAAATAAATGCTAAACATGAACTGTGGCAAATGTAAAGCAATGTCGTTTTTCAGGGGCTCTCCCCTTTTATATCCATATAAACTTAATGATTACCTTCTTGAGCGAATAGAATTAGTAAATGATCTAGGCGTTCTTTTCGACCCAAAACTTAAATTTAATAAACATATTTGTTCTGCTGTGGGCAAAGCTATGGGGGTCCTTGGATTCATAAAGCGGTGGGCAAAGGAGTTCAACGATCCTTACATTACTAAAACCTTATATATTGCACTGGTACGCCCTATTTTGGAGTATGGGTCTTGTATTTGGTACCCCCAATACAAGATTCACCAGGATAGAATCAAGTCAGTGCAAAAACAATTTCTTCTCTTTGCTTTACGTAGTCTTAATTGGGACACCAACTCTCGCCTCCCCCCATATCGTAGTAGACTTCTCCTTATTGACCTACCATCACTTTCTAATCGTAGAATTATGCTTAGTATAGTATTCCTACATAAACTAATCAGGGGCGAAGTTGACTCCCCTGAACTAACCAGTTACATTAGTTTTTCGATTCCGGTTAGGAATACTAGAAATTTCCTACCGATATCTCTTCCTCGTTGCCTTACTAATTACTCTCTTCATAACCCTTTTAGAATTCTATGTAGCCTTTATAATACACACTTTTCTATAATCTCGAGTGCTAACTCCATTCCGCTAATGAAAGTGGCACTTCTTCAACATCTTTCTAGCCTGTAACCTCTGCATGTCAGTAGTTTGTTTTCGCGACCTACCGTCCCGCTCGTTATGCGGTACGCCTCTCGGTCGGTTGGGCGGGTTGGTGGGCCACGTATGGCTTGGGTTCGCGCGTAACAAGCCCGTGCTTGGTATCGCTGGACCACTTGAACATACTCTCGGTTTGTATGTCAACGCCCAGACGAATGAAAAAAAAATTTGCCAACTGCGCTTTGTTGTATTTCACTTTAACTATTTAGCTTTATTTCTTAATATCATAGCCTTCTTGTTTATACTGAAGCAAGTCCATATCTCACTTGCTAAAGCTAGCCACCTAGACTCATCAGACTTTGCTGTAAACGTGAACAGAGTATGATCACTGATTTTATAATTACTTGCACTTAAAGCTTAAACTGGGTCAAGCGATGATCCTCGGGCGACTGTCCAGAGTTTTTCCACTCTGCCTGCCATGCAGCCTTTCGCTTTCGGTATCCTCTGCCGGCGTCGCTGCTTGTCTTCTACTTGCTGAATTCTGCTAAACGCCAGCTTAAAGCTTTTGTTGTTGTTTGTTCAAACTCCGCTGCTTTTCGTTGTGCTCTCTGCGTGTGTGTTTTTGATTCTCTTATTTTATTCTGCTCCGTGCTTATGCTTCATTCTTTGTTCTCTTATGTGCTAACTATATACTAACTAAACTAGATGCTTATTGTTAGTCTTATTGCTAGTATATCTATATGGGTAACGCATTATGCTGCGTCACACCCCCTCCTTACTTCATGGAGGTTTAAAAAAAAAAGGAAGAGAAAAAAAAATCCTTTTCGTCTCCGTATGCTGTCCTTTTTATTTTGGGGTTTGCAGGACGATGGTCACCTCGCTGCTGGAGTTTATTGTTACGGTGTATTTTTGCCCCGCCAGCAATTGTCCGAAACGGATCTTCTTCGCGCGGTGTTGACTTAGCCGCCTCTGCACTTCGTAAATCAGGGCCCTTGGTAGTCTACAGCCCTCCGGAAATACGCGCCACCCTGCTGGACCTACGGCTAAGTCTGGTTCCGGCGGCACCTCCTCTGTGCGAATTAATGCGCACACTTCGACCCTGGGTGTTGGTGCGAGTAGTTCTTGGGCCACGATTTTCACTCCTGCGAATGGGTTTTACTCCACCCTTTCGCGCCTGGCCCTAGCGTGTCTCGACGTGCTAGGTTGAGGATTCAACAGGTCCTCCTCCATACGGTCCGACCAGCGCGTCTCAACGACCGGTGCTCCTGCGAGCAGTTCGTCAATTATGGCGTCGATCCCGGGTGATGTCGGTCTCGAGGCTTCTGTTCGGCGTTCCACCTCCATCGTCTCCGTCGGTTTGGAGCTAGTTGGCTGCGGTTCCAGCGGGCTAAGTGCTGCTCCTGGCTCGCAAAATTCCGTGTGTGGAGGTGGCGTGTCGCACATTCTCCACAGAATTTGAGGCCCTTCCGGGGGTATTATCACCGCTGCCGGAGGTGCTGTCGTGCAGGTTGCGTGTTCCGCGTATTCTGGTGGCGGCGAGAGTGTGCGGTGGCTTACGCAGCCAAACACCTCTTCATACTCCGGGGACGGCGTGCTCAGACGGTTTGACCACTCTCCGTATGGCGGCGGAAGGCGCAGCTCGGCATCCAGTGCTGTCCAAAATTCGTCCAGGACGTCGGCATTGTGAGGGGGAGTAGTCACCTGTCCTCTGTTTGGGTAGTTTGGGCTGGGGCTGGGGTTGTTGCGGCGCGACCTGGACGTTGACGCCGAGGCGAATGCTCGAGACACTGCTGTTGATAGCCAAGCTGATTTCTGGTAATAGCTCGTCCCACATCTCTTGGTTTCCATCTAAAAACTGCGCGATCATTATCTTAATGGTCCTATTGGCGCGTTCTGTTGGATTCTGTTGGGGGGTGTACGGTGCCGTATGTTGTAATGTCATCCCTGCCTGTTCACCAAATTTTTTGAACGCTCTGCTAGTAAATTGTGTGCCATTGTCACATACAAAGGTTCGTGGTACTCCGAAACGGGCCAGGATGCGTTCTCTGAAAGCCTTTTCCAAGTGTGCCAAAGTTGCTCGACGAAGAGGTACCAGTTCTACCCATTTGCTGAACAGATCGAAGCAGACTAATAGTGTTGTATTTCCGTGTTTGGATCGTTTGCACAGAGTGTCTCAAAAGGTTCGTGAGTTTGTCGTGTGCACATTCTCCCTGCCGGCTGGCGTTGACTGACCTTATGCTGTTGGCATATGGGACATTTACGAACATGTCGGGCCACGTCGCGAAATAGTCCGGGCCAATAATACCTTTGGGTGATTCTATTTACGGTCTTTCGTATGCCAAGATGTCCAGCACTCGGTTGATCATGGCATTCTTCCAGCACCCTCATCCGGTGTTCTTTTGGGACGCAAAGTTTCCACGGTATAAACTCCCTTCTTCTGGACGTTGTCCCACACGACGGTAGAGTTGGCCATTCTCACAAGTATAATCCGGCACACAAGCTGGTTCTTTGATGACTCGTTGTATCATTCTTTGCACCCACTTGCATGTTGTCGTCTCTAGTTCAGTCTGTTGCAGAACATTCAGGGGTTGTCGAGACAAAGCATCGGCGACAACATTCTGTTTTCCTTTCCTGTACAATACGTCGAACTGATATTGCTGTAGCTCGAGTGCCCAGCGTGCGACTCGGCCTGTAGGGTTCTCGATAGTATTTAGCCACTTCAACGCAAGATGGTCGGTGAATACATCGAACCGGTAACCCTCTAGGTAACAGCGGTTCTTGCGAATAGCCCATACGATGGCTAAGCATTCTTTCTCTTGTATTGTAGTTCCTGGATTGCGGCGATTTTCTCCGGGTTTGTGTGAATACCCGACTCGCTAATGACATGTCCCAGGTAGGTGATGCTCATCTTAAAGAAACTGCATTTATCTCGGTTCAGCCGTAATTTAGCTTTCCATAACCTCCTAAGTACCTCTCGGAGGTTGTTTGCCTGTTCTTCCAACGACCTCCCGACAACTATTATATCGTCCAAGTATGCGAACGCGTTGGGTTTCATTGCGGGTCCTATAACGCTGTCCAGAGCTCTTTGGAAAGTGGCGGGTGCTGAGTGGAGTCCAAAAGGCATTACTTTCCAGTGAAACAATCCGCGTCCGGGTACAGTAAACGCTGTGTATTCTCGACTCCCTGTTGCCATAGGGATTTGCCAATATCCATTTTTGAGATCCAAAGTGGAAATATACTTAGCATTTCGCAACTGTTCCAGTATATGATGGATCCGTGGTAAAGGGTAAGCGTCTGGGACTGAATGGGCATTTAATTGCCGGTAATCGATGCACCTCCTCACATCACCTGTTTTCTTTCCAACTAATACGATTGGGGCACTATCGGGGCTCTTTGATGGTTCTATACGGCCGTCTCGAAGTAGTTCATCCACCTGGTCATCGATGATCTTTTGCATAGCTGGGTTTCTGGGGTAGTAGCGTTGTTTGATGGGGCGATCGTCCCGCATAGTGATCGTGTGCTCCGCTATATGGGAAACTCCCTGTAACTCATCGAATTTGGTTAGTTCCTCCTCCAGAAAACTTGCTATTTGTTCTTCTTCTGTTGCAGTAGCCACGGTAGCTTGGGTGTTCTTCGTGTCCTTGTTTCCCAACTGTATCTGTGAGTTTCCGCAGTTTATTCCCGTTCCTATGGCGATCAGGAAGTCTATGCCCAATATTACGTCATCCAGTGTCGTCGGTAACACCAGAAATGGTAGAGAAACGACGTCGTTTCCCAATTTGGCGCGTAATATTAAGGATTGAGCTGTATCCTTTCGGGTACCGTCCGCTAAACGGATGCTTGTGCGTACTTGCCGCTTATTGTGTTCGGTAACAAGTCGACGGGCTAGACTCTTGCTTAGAAAACAACGAGTAGCTCCTGTGTCCAGAGTAGCTACACAAGTAGTATCTTCCAGCATGATGTTGGCCAACAACCTCCCATTTTCCATCCACAACGGGGATTCTCTTACTGAGTTTGCGTGTTCCCCGGCCGTTCCCCAGACGACTGAGCAAGTGTCTCGTTTCCCGAGTTTGTAGACATACAACAGTCAAGCGTGCGTATTCCACGACGTCCGCATTCCCAGCAAAATAGTATCTGAGTATTGTTACATTCCCTGCTGCAATGCCCGAGTTGTCCGCATCTCCTGCAAGCCCGACGTGCATCAACAATATGTGCCTCGTTCGTATTTGTGGTGGGTCTTGTTTTGTGCTCTATTAAATAGACGTGTTCGTGTTGAAAAATGATGGTGGTGGCATGGCTTGGGAAACCACTCCTCGTTCTCGTACCGTCTCATAATTGACTACCAAGTTCGTCAATTGTGGGAGTGTAGAGAAATCGTGACGCCTGGTGAACAACTGGTATTCCGGCAACATGTTATCATACAATCGCTCTAGTTCCTGTAGATCGGTGAACTTAGCTCGGCGCATCATCATCCGTAGGTCGATGAGATAGTCTTTAAAAGGCTCTATGGATTTTTGAAAGCGCATCCGGATCTCATCTTGTAATCTTTGGAAGTATCTGGGTGGTAAAAAGAACTCCAGAAATTCCTGTCTAAACGTTGTCCATGCAGCTCCTCGCAGTTGGCTAACTCGAAACCAATTTTCAGCACGCCCCGCGAATAACTCAGAAATGGCGTGTGACATTTGCTGGATTTCTACTTGGTATGTACTGGCCTCCTGTTCTACATACTCAATAAATTGCAGGGGATCCGAGGTACCATCATATGCTACACCCAATTTGCGTAATCGGTCCACAAGGTTTAGGCAAGGCAAGCGCCCACCCAGGTGGGAGAAATCATGCCGGGCGTTAGGTTGTTGGTCCACACCATTTGCAGGCCTATCTGGGTCGACACTGAGGATTCCATGGTGTAATGCCGGGACTGACAGTTTCGTCTTGTCCGAAGTCTCGGTAGCTCTATTTTCAGCGATGGTTGCTCGAAAGTGTCGCTGAGGATCGGGGTTATGTTTGTGGTCCCTGACCCACTGGTTGATGGATTTGCCTCTGGGAGGGTATTCAACTTCCTGTTGATTTCGCTATGCTCCGGCGTGGGTGAGATTGGTCGGATTGCTGGACTGAGCGGTCGACCGTCAGCCGTCGTTGAATTGCCAAATAGCGTCTACAATTCGCTTTAACGTTGCAAAATTTTTTTTTGACAGGTCTGGTTGCCTTGTAAATGACGTAAGACGATGTCGCAGTTCTTCCACCGTACCGCCGTCGTCCACACCAAACTCTCGTAATATGCTCTGTAGTTCATGTTTGCGTCGAAAAGAAATCCACTCCCATGGTTGGTTTTAGTGTTTTCTTACAAATGTAAGCCGTTCGGCTTAAGTTTCGCTGGCTGGTTTTGTGATCACTCTTAGGTTAACGATAGGTAGTGGTGCTTTAAGCCACAAAGATGGAAACCTCTATAAATATTTTAATCCCAGGGTCCCTGCTCGGGCGCCATCTGTAAGGAAGTTTTCCAGCCGGGGGACAAATCTCAGTCCTGCCAGGGCCGCTTACAGAACATTTATTATGTGCTGGGGCGCGCTGGGATCAGAGAGGTAGGGTTTTCTTCTGAAGACCGTTAGGAGATCACTAACAAACCAGCCAAGCTAAGAGGAAAAGGGTTCGAGCGGGGAAGAACAAGCCTGTTATGCGTGCCTCGACTCTTTCTCCTTGTATGTCGTGTGCGTGCAGTACCGAGTCCTAGTGCGGGTATAAACCACTAACACTAGTACTAAGCTTTAGTGCGGGTATTAACCACAGCCACTATCGCTTCGAAAGGGAGCGTAACCGTACCGAGTCCTAGTGCGGGTATAAACCACAAACCCTAATACTTAGCTTTAGTGCAGGTATTAACCACAGCCACTATCGCTTCGAAAAAACGTAAACGT
Organism: Liodrosophila aerea; assembly: GCA_035045005.1. NCBI lineage: Eukaryota > Metazoa > Arthropoda > Insecta > Diptera > Drosophilidae > Liodrosophila > Liodrosophila aerea. Next base: position 120,887 of record JAWNNL010000733.1, read on the forward strand.
ACCGTACCGATATTTGTACAGCGCGGATGTAGATCACTTTAAATCTTTCTGTTTTGGTTGGAGTAACCCTCTGTTGTGCTTCTCTACCTTGACCGTGCCTGTGTGCCACCGTTGATTTTGCCGAGTTAAATAAATATTTGCCAAGTGCGCTTTGTTGTATTTCACTTTAACTATTTAGCTTTATTTCTTAATATCATAGCCTTCTTGTTTATACTGAAGCAAGTCCATATCTCACTTGCTAAAGCTAGCCACCTAGACTCATCAGACTTTGCTGTAAACGTGAACAGAGTATTATCACTGATTTTATAATTACTTGCACTTAAAGCTTAAACTGGGTCAAGCGATGATCCTCGGGCGACTGTCCAGAGTTTTTCCACTCTGCCTGCCATGCAGCCTTTCGCTTTCGTTATCCTCTGCCGGCGTCGCTGCTTGTCTTCTACTTGGCGTGAACAGAATCTCTAGCAACTTCTATTATGGCACCGTTGTTGTTGTTCGCCGCAGTGCAAACGTTTCGCTACCCTTTGTTTATCGCTTGCACATTGCTGGTTCAAACAGCCGTTACGCCCGAGAAGAGCATTTTGTTGTTGTTTGTTTGAATTCTGCTAAACGCCAGCTTAAAGCTTTTGTTGTTGTTTGTTCAAACTCCGCTGCTTTTCGTTGTGCTCTCTGCGTGTGTGTTTTTGATTCTCTTATTTTATTCTGATCCGTGCTTATGCTTCATTCTTTGTTCTCTTATGTGCTAACTATATACTAACTTAACTAGATGCTTAATGTGTGATGCATACCAAACATTTAAATTCGGTACAGAAAAAATTCCATGAATGTCTCTTACAATGTCCATAATTTACTACATATGTGCCAATCTGTTAGTGAACTTGGGTTTTTGCATGATTTATCTGCATACAAATTTGAAAATTTTATGCAAGAAATAAAGAAATCTGTTAAAAGCCCAGTAAATATATTGCAGCAAATTCAGAACAGATTCGGGGCCATAAAACTTATTGTTACTAATAAAAAGTATGGCTTTATAAAGAACAAAAAAGGAGTTATTGTAAAATTCATTTACGAGAATTTTACATTAACTACACTTTCTCCAAACTGTTATTGTTGTGTGAGTTCATATACTCCTATAATAATAACAAAATTCATTGATGAGGAGTCTGTTGAATGTAGAAAGTTTGCTGATCCACAGCCATTCTACAACGAGCCTTTAAATTCGGAGAACATATGTATAATTATAAGTAGCAACACAACGTCAGAAGTAGAAGTTATCCCTTTTAATTTAATTAAATATAAGTATGTCTGCATGCCTTATAATGATAAGCTCGTTTTTGCTTCGATACTAAACTCTTTGTAATTTTATTCTTAGAAATGGAGCAAAAAATATTTGAAGTGAGCAACCCGGAATATGGACCAAATGTTATAAAGGAGTTGGTGTTGGAAGTGCAGGAGCTAAAGGAGTGGACTCTCCAAATTCAAGCGAATCAGCAGCAACTTCAAGCTAATCAGCAGCGGATGATGGAAAATCAGGCGACTATCCTGAGTTTGTTGCGGAAATTAGCGGCGGAGGATATCCCGGCTGCTAACATGTTCCCCGTTAAGTCCACTGCAGATTTGCAAACGGTGGAAAATTTGATTTCGGCTGATTGCTCATCATTTGTAAGTATTATATTATGAGTTCCAACAATAACACTTATTAATTTTCTATTTTAATTTGGTCTATTTTCAGACGACGATTTTAAAAAATATTTTAAAGGGCAACCTCTCGCGCAATTTGGATGGCATCCTTGCAAAGGACGTCATCATAGAAAGCAACTATGATGGCGTCAATGGCAAGGTGCCATTAAAAAACTACACAAATTTTAACAAGGCAATATTTGCTAAGTGTATTTATATACTTGTTTGTAACCACTGATTAATATTTTACTTTACTTTCAGATGCACTTAAGGACAGCGGAGCCAGTGAAAGAACATATGTACATATGGTTCGCGTGGCTTTTAGAGCAAATAAGCGTCGATTTGCCAAGAAAAAATACGACCCAAAAATAAAAATTAAATCTTTGTCATTTTCATTGTTTTTGCTTAACAACGTTTTTATTTTTTTTTGTATTTCTATTTTGGCAAATCGACGCTTACGCGTTTTAAAAGACGGCTGGTGCCAACCCTTGCTGGTACTGTTACTCCATTGACATGGATACGCTGCGCAATGGATGCTGTACAATGTTATTCATTTCATTTAATAATTACAACCATTGTACTGTTTATTGCATTGTTTAAAAAATCAGAAAGAAGGAAGTCGAACATTTTACATTCTAGCCAATCATTTAGGCAATTTATGAAAATGAATGAAATGAAAATGAAATTAAATGAAAATGCTATTCTAATATTATAGGGATTCCTGAAACTGATTTTGATTTGATTTTGATTATGACAATCAGCTGTTCGCAGCTGTTCCATACAAAATTTTGTGTGTGACCACAGAAAGTACGGAAATGACGGTCACACTAAAAGTTTTTGCATAATCAGCTCCGAAGCTGATTTTGATTTTGATTATCTTGCTGTGAGACCGTTCACCCTTGTGTGACCGTTTACTATGTAAAAAACTAGTGGCTACACTTGGTGTTTATTAGAGCTATTTAAAAATGGAATACTTTGTAAGGATTCTGCAATTTTATAATAAATTACTGAATTATTTAAAGTTTTAAATATGTTTTACAATTTGAAGAGAAAGAGGATCAGTGTCATGGCAAGGCTGCCAGATGTTCTGAAAATCAAAAGCAAATCAAAATCAAATCAGTGCGTAAAAAAGGTCATTCCGTCAACTGATTTTGATTATCTAAAAGCAAATCAAAATCAAATCAAAATCAGTTTCAGGAATCCCTATATTATATTAAGATCAAGATAGAATAATATACATATATATATACATATATAATACATTTAACATTCATATAAGATAATTATAACAATTATAAAAATAATTAAAAACCATATATGTATTTTCTTTTCTTATTTTATTAGGATAAATGCAAATGCTAATATTATCTGCATTACTGGGCATAACACGGGGTATTCCAATGGGGGGCCCCACATGGAGACCTTTTGTAATGCAGCGAGTGGCCAGTGTTGTCACTCACTGCATTACTTTTTTCTTATTTTCTTATGAAGTCGTGGTTCTAACCCGACGCTCGTTTCCCCTTTTTTTGCAGGCAGCCATTTTGACTGGGCCACATACAGACCTTTTGTAATGCAGAGAGTGGCCAGCGTTGTCACTCACTGCATTACTTTTTTCTTATTTTTTTATGGAGTCGTGGTTCTAACCCGACGCTCGTTTCCCCTTTAATCACCCACTTGGTAGCCTACTCAGAGGTCTCTGTGGTACGAAAAACGGCCATCGCAATGTAAAAGTAATGCAAGTCAAGGGTAACTTTTGAAGCTAGGCTTGTACCAAAGTGGGACCCACGTAATGCATTCTGTGGGGCACATTTGCGCCACTGGGATTAGTCGGATTACCGAACACACTCTCTTTGAATTGCATTCTTAAGAGAAAATTTCCCCTTTCCTCATCAGGCCTTTTCTTTCGCGCGCATTTGTCAAACGTTTCCGCTCTCACACACCGTTGCAGCGCGCGAACGAGAGAAGAAGGAACAAGCAAGATCATGCCATAGTGCCGTTACTTTGCCTTAGCAGCCAACGTACTTTGCCCTAGCAGCGAACCTTACAGAGTTTAGCGCGCAGGCAAATTCTGTTCGTTCACTTTTGCCGAAACTGCTGAAGAGAACAGAAGCGCCTTTGCAGCATATGTACATATATATGTAATTTCAAATTGCACATGCTAGCGCATGTTATAAAAATTCATATACAGTCGAGTCTCGATAATTCGTAATGGCACGGGGGCACGATAATTCGTACGCGGGCTTCGACTTACCGAGATTTCCATTTAACGAGGCTCAACAAAGAAAAATTCGAATTAACGGGACTTTTATTCATTGTACATCTTAAGTATTAAAAGAAAATTATACAGTAACATGAAATTTTAATAACAAAAATTAAGTTAATTAATAAGAAACAAAAACTATAATCTGCAAACTAAACGATGACAATGATAGACACAATAAACAAAATCAGCATGTACTATAACGACATAAAGGCGGCATAGACAGTTCTACAAATCCTAACGGCGCCTTAACTGCCAAAAATTTCGCATTGCATTACGATTTATAAGAGGTTACAAAACAAAATTACGATTTATAAGAGGTTTAATATTCTTTGTTTTGCGAAAAATATTACGAATTAACAAGGGGACCAAAATGTATGAAATTTTTACGAACTATTATCGGGTTTTCTTCAAGGGGACAGATAATTTTACGAATTATTGAGAATTTTGTTTTAGCGGGGTGCGAATTATCGCGACTTGACTGTATATATTTTTAAACCGAATTGCAAATTAAGATCGAGTTTGAGAAGTGGGAATAAACGAAAAGTGTTGGTATTGAGTAACAAAAAGGAAAAAGGTGATATTTCTGCACTTTTCACAGTTATCTGTTGCCCTTACCTAGATATATTTTTTTCAGCTACGCCAATAAGCGCACTGCAGCCAGCCGATTCGCGCATCGCGCATTTGCGCTGTCCACCTTATATATATATATATATACCCTCGCAATCGGTCGGCTCATTTATAGTGGCTCACCTTTATTGGTTTATATCACCCAAATCTGACCGTTATCGGCTAACATCCATCGCGGCTTCGCCATTAGCATATCATATATACTGACCCGATCTGCAGTATTGCAATATTGGCATTGTGACCAGTTCATTCAGGAGTAGTGCACCGTCGCCTACCCTATAAAGGGCACATTCCGGTGGCTGGTAGAACCGAGCTCGCCGACGCTGTTGTACCGACACAGCAAGCAGCAGTGCACTATCGGCAAGTTGCAAAGCAGTGTTAAGAGCAGTTAAAACCCCCCCCAGGCAGAGGCGAATAGGAAGGTGCGACGACATATACCCCACTGTCACAGGGTATTTCATTGACGGAGTCTGGCGATTTAAGATCGCATATACCGACGCTCAGTCAACAGCACAAAGTATTGTATAATCCATCTTTTCTTTTAATGAATTTCAACGTTATGTTAGCCCTATTCTAATTCCACTTTTCAATTCCAATTTAGGTTAATTTATATAATGTAAATGCGTTTGCAGCCAGTAGCAGCGTCGCCATTAATATACATACATCAACATTCATCATAATTCTATATTCAGCATATCATCATTCATCACCACACATCAACTATTTCTGCGGGCCCAACGAAACGTCGATGGATTTGTCAAAATGTAAGGTGTAATAACGATCGTGAGTACAGCTTGCCATTGCAAGACTTCTGATTATTATATTTTTGTATGTTTATGTATGTATGTTTATGTTTATGTATGGCATCGTCCCTATTGTTGCATTAGGCATCCAGGCTAGGTTATTTTTGTATTCATTCTCATATATTTTGTTATTATACATTCGCTGCGGCGTTATGATCTTGTATAAGATTCAATTAATGGAATTCTTTTTCTTTGCTTTGCTAAAATGAATTTGTGAAACTAAGTATGTTTGAATAAGTTTAAAGTCGCGGTTTGACGCTTAAGCTACACCTATGTCATACAAATTGAATTAGTAATGTAATAAAAATCTTTGTTAAGGGGTAACCGCATAAATACACCCGTGTTACCAAGGTTGGGAGGGTAAAGAATAGGGAGCATCAACAGCCAAGCTACCCTACTCTGATTCAAAAGCAAATCGTTCATTTTTCAATGTGGGGTATAGCCTGATTCATATAATTTTTGTCCATCTTAGTCTTTTATCTTAGACAGTGCACCTAATCTTTCTGGATAAGACGAGTAGTTAATAGAAGGAAGAAAGAACCCACGGCAATCCGACGAGCATAGCATAGAGCAACGCTAGAAGTGCACGACCTGAATCCTATTACTCTGCCTCGCACTCTCACTTACGTGAATTTCAGTGGTCCAGTACATGTGCAATTTGTATCTTGTCTCTATTATAACAGTTTGAGTTTTGTAGTCTTTCGGATTGTTCTGGTACATATGTTACTGTTTTATATATTTTTAGACCCTGTACTTTAAAAAAGTACAAAAGGGTCTATTAAGTTTGTGCAAATGACATTTGTGTGTAATAGGCAGAAGGAGGCGTGGCAGACCCCACAAAGTATATATATTCTTGATCAGGACGACGAGCTGAGTCGATCTAGCCATGTCCGTCTGTCTGTATGAACACCGAGATCTCGGAAACTATAAGAGCTAGAGACTTAATTCTTTTTTTGTTTGGTTCGTGTATTACATAGGCAGGCCAAGTTTATGTTTTTAATTTGATATCTCATCCCCCTCCCCCTCAAATTTACAAAAATGTTCTTAGTATATACAGTTTTAGAGTCACTGGATTCATTTTTTGTAGGATTAAAGTTTTAGATGCTTTGCATGTTTGGTGCGAGTTGCGGCCCAATCGGATAATAAACACCCGAGATATTTAACAAACAATTTTCTGTACTAGGCATTTGGCTTGGGGAGGGGGGAAGCCACAGCGTACGCGGCCACTAGGGCGTATGCGTGATTTTTGATTGTGAGTTTGAATTTCTGTATGAGTATTGGTTATTGTTTGTATTTTAGTATATATTTGTATGTATAAGTGTATGTGTGTGTGTATACATACATATGTATATATGCATGTGTATGTGTATGTGTATGTGAGTATATACATATATGCAGCTGCTATTATCGACTCCCAGGGCAAATCAAAGTACAGGGTCACCTACTGTCGGTTGCGTCCGACTGTAGCTTTCCGAGTTTTTTTTTAATGTTGTTTGGTTTGTGTGAAGTTGTGTGATTTTTGATGAGACTGTTTATTATCTTTTTTGGGAAGTCATTCTTATTAAGTATTTGTTTTATGGTGTTGATTGTGTCCTCCTGGTATATTTCGTCACTGAGGTTTAGCATCCTGGTTATACAGCCTCTTGCTGTATTCATTACTATTGACATAGGGTGTCTGGAGCGGTAACTTAGTATGCGTCCTGAAGATGTTGGTTTCTTATACCATTGTAGTTTTAGGAAGTTCCCGTGTCTGTTGATCATCATGTCCAGATATGGTAGTCTCTTATTCTTTTCTATTTCGTATGTAAATTTAATGTTTCTATGGTACCCGTTTAGTGTATTTAGTGTCTCTTCTAATTGATCAGCTTTGATTATGCAAAAGAGGTCGTCTACATATTTCGTCAGTGAGCGTGGTTTTACTTCTAGCTTCCCTGTTGTTATGTGTAATAGATCCTCCATTATAATATCTGCTATTACCGGTGAGGCTGGAGATCCCATGGGCATTCCTTTTAGTTGGGTAAATATTTGTCCTTGAAATTGAAAATATTTATTCTCCACTATGCAAAAAGTTATAATGTCCATGAACAATTTCTTTGGTATCTTGGTGTGTTTTGTGATATCAGTCCATTTTTTGTCTATTAATTTCAGTGCGAAATCAGTCGGAATACTTGGGAAAAAGGATACGAGCTATTGTTAATTTTGTTTCTAAATTCTAAGGAGTTTTTTATATTGTATTGTGAGTCTTTAGTCAGTTCTTTTAGTATGTTTAAAATGTATTTGCAGAGGTTGTACGATGGAGCACCAATCGAGGAGCATATTGGTCTTAATGGACAGCATTCTTTGTGTATTTTTGGTAGTCCGTATATTCTTGATGGGTTTGCAGTGGTTGTTTTTAATTTATTCCTTTCAATCTTGGAGATAAGTGTTGTTGTGAATAGTTTTTCTACCAAGTCATTGTTTTTCTTCTGTAGTCGTGAAGTTGGATCTTATCTTAAAGTCCTATATGTGCAAAAATCCCCTAGTATTAATGCCATTTTTTTTTTGTATTCGTCTGTTTCCATAGCCACGGTTTTATTTCCTTTGTCAGAAGTTAAAATTAATATATTTTTATTTTTGCGAAGAAAATCACTCGTTTATTCCACTGTGTCCAATATTGCATGGTCCATTGCATTGTATTTGTTTTTATTCTTGCAGTCTTTTAATAGTATTGAGAATTCCGTTCTCGCTCTCTCTTGTTCATCTTTGTCTTCTATAGTCTGTATTAGTTCCTCTCCATCGGCAATGTACTGAAAAAGCAGAAAGTTTTTGTTGGTGGTTGGGAACGCAAACTTCGGCATTTCGTTAGTAGTGTGATAATGTTTGGCGGGAATTCGGTTTTCGTTTGATTAACGAACCAATCGTTGTTGTTGTTTGTGGCGAAGATCTTGTTGCGATCTTCCCGTAGTTTTGTGTGTTTCATTTCCCGTCGTTTCCTTAGATTGTTGTTGTTAGTTTGTCTGCTATGTGTTTCTCTCTCTTCATAAGACTCTCGAAGTCGTTTGGACTGAACAGCTGTTTGATTGTTGTTTTTGTAATTTCCATATTTTCGGTTTGTTGCTTTAAGCTTTTGTGTTTATGGTCTATTATTAAGTTTAGTAGTTTAGTATGAAATTTGTATATATGTATGTTTAGTCAGGGTCCGGTGTATGTTAGTTGGTACTGTATCGTGTGCAAACAAAACATTACATTTCGTTGTATTACTAATAAACTTTGGTATTACTTTAGTTTTTCTACATTGCATTAAGAATTTAAGATTGGATTTTTATTTTATTGTCTTCTTCAATGCTGATTGATACCTGTTGATGTTGCGTTTGTCATTGTTGTAGTTCCTTCTTAGTGTTGCATATACCATCGTGGATAAGAGTAGATTTTCCTCCGGTAGACGTTTGTATATGTTTACGGCGTGCCTTCCGTTTTATATAAATTCACTGGTGTTGACCTTTCCATTTTTTAAGATAGGTGTTTTGTCGGCTCTAGGTCTGTGGGTTTTTTTGGGTCGAAATAAAAAACGCAAGGTTTCTTTTTCTTTATACGCCAATATATTTCGATTGCTCTTCGGCAATCGTCTTCAGAGCAAACTATTAACAAAGAGATTAAACGTTACATTTTTTGCTTAATTTAGATAAATTTAACAATAAAAGTATTTAAACAGAAAGAGAAGACATAACTTGTTATTTAATTTTTACATACATTTTATAACACGTCTGCTCACTGTGACGTGGAGTTAGATACTGGAGTGTTGTAATTATTCTTCCTTGTTATTGAGTAAGTGTCTGTATATGTGTGCACAATTGTCAGTGTCAGTCTTGTAGTTTAGTCTCTTGCTTGTCGATGTATTTGTAATATGTAACATTTCTAAAATGTAACGTTTATTGTAATGTGATTCTTCTTGTAAAATTGTTATTTCGTTAAAATTTTCCGTATGTCCAGTTTCAATACAGTGGGTCGCTAGTGCTGTTTTTTGGATTCTCGTCGGTAGGTGAAGTTTGCTATCTGATTTGTGTTGTGATATCCTCGTTTTTAATTTTGATTTAGTTGTTCCAATATACATTTTATCGCATTTTGTATTGTTGTTCCCACTACAAGGAATATTGTATATTACATTGCATTTTTCCCATTTATTTATTTTGTCTTTTGTCCTGTTGTATATGGACCTCATTGAGTTGTTAGTCTTATGTGCAATTTGTATCTTGTCTCTTTTATAACAGTTTGAGTTTTTTTTTTTACTCGTCGCCAAATATGTGGTGTATTACACACACGAATTAATAAGCACGCGTTCAGTCTGGAGTTCAATTCAGAAGTGCTCTCTCTTTATTTACAGTCGTGCTGCATGTTCTGTTGTGCAGCTCTGTTACTTAACATAATTTATAGGTTATATATGATAATATATAACCACTGCGCGTCATCAGATTAGCGCCCCCTTTTGGTTTTACTTTATTGCATCTATCTCTGTTTCTATTGCACGCAACTTCAAAATTTTTGTTGTTGCTTTTAAAATGCACAAATTGTCGCTCTCTGAGAGAAATACCGTTAGGTGAGAGATTCCGTTATCTATTTTTCTTCTTTTGTTTTACTTTCGCTGCAAAAGCTTGCACTGATTTTGCGTCATCAGATTAGCGCCTGTAAATTCAAATTTAGTTATCTCGCGTAATTTTTGGCGTACAGTTGTGAAATTTTTTGTGCTGATTAATTGAATAATTGTTTATAAACTGAGAATCAAAATTGGTAAAGGAACTGTCCTATCTTTAGAAGAAAAATCTAAGATCCAAGACTTTAGTGAAAGTGACTTATCTTTACATAAAATTGCTGAAAAAATGGGAAGGCATCGAAAAACTATAGCCAGTTTTCTTAAAAATAAACAAGGCTATGGTAAAAATATAAAAGGCGGTAACAACAGAGTTCTTTCCGAAGCAGACATTCGGTCTATAGTTAGACATGCGTCTAACTCACACGACTCTACTACCAAAATTAAAGAAAAAAGCGGTGTGGACGCTAGCAAGTCCACGGTATTACGAGTCATAAAAAAAGCAGAACACTTGAAAAGACTAAAACTAAAAAAAAAAGTAGGGAAAGCGACAGTCGGACGCAAAGCTACAATCGGACGCAACCGACAGTAGGTGACCCTGTACTTAGATTTGCCCTGGGAGTCCATAATAGCAGCAGCATATATGTACATACTCACATACACATACACATGCACTTATACACACACACATACACTTATTCATACAAATACATATATACTAAAATACAAACAATCAGCAATACTCAAATGGAAATTCAAACTCACAATCAAAAATTACGCATACGCCCTAGTAGCCGCGTACACTGTGGCTTCCCCCCTCCCCTACCCACATGCCTGGTACTGAAAATTGTTTGTCGAATATCTCCGGTGTTTCTTATCCGATTGGGCTACAACTCGCACCAAACATGCAAAGCTTTAATCTAAAGCTTTAATCCTGCGAAAAATGAATCCAGTGACTCTAAAACTGTATATACTAAGAACATTTTTGTAAATTTGAGGGGGAGGGGGATGACTTTTCAAACATTTGAAACAAACTTGACCTGCTTATGTAATACACAAACCTAAGAAAAAAAAAATTACGTCTCTAGCTCTAATAGTTTCCGAGATCTAGGTGTTCATACAGACGGACAGACGGACAGACAGACAGACAGACGGACATGGCTAGATCGACTCAGCTCGTCGTCCTGATCAAGAATATATATACTTTATGGGGTCTGCCACGCCTCCTTCTGCCTGTTACATACATTTCGGGCTTGCACAATCTTAATAGACCCTTTTGTACTTTTTTAAAGTACAGGGTCTAAAAACCACAACTAAATAAGTTACGAAAGGAAATGCGCCTAAGTTTTGCTCGCTCGCATATGACATGGTCGAAGGAGTGGCGCTTTGTAGTCTTTTCCGATGAAAAAAAATTTAATTTAGAAGGCCCTGACGGCTATAATTATTATTTCCATGACATGCGTAAAGAAGAGCATATTTTAGATCGTTTACATAGCCGGGTAGGTGGCGTAATGGTATGGGGAGCCATATCCTATTATGGCACCTACGAGTTACAATTTCTCACCCCGAAAATGAACGCCATGGTGTGTAATAATCTTTTAAAAACGGCTTTCCCACATTTCCAAAATTGTTTTGGAAATCTTAAATGGCGTTTTCAACACGACAACGCTCCAATCCACACTGCCCGATCTGTAAAATCGTGGATACAGGGCCAAAACGTTGATGTCCTGGAGTGGCCGCCGTAAAATAAATAAATATAATATAATAAATATAATAGAGAACGTGTGGGGATATAATAGAGAACGTTGTACGAGTCACTTCCCAGCAGGATCTGTGAGGTCCTGGAAAATGGGGGCGGGACCACCCACTATTAATTTGATTAGAAAATAAGTAAATAATAAGATAAAACATAAAACACTACTAGTTGTTAAGCATTAAGTGAAAATTCATTTAATTTAAGCAGGGGGCGATAATCTGATGACGCAAAATTAAATTCATATTTTTGGTATACATTTTCTTTTCAAATAAATAAAATATTATTGTTATACTTATCATTATGTACTTTATCTTATTTTGAAGAATATTTTTAAAAATATCATCGTTATGGCTTTAGCCTTGATAGTTTGGATAATATTGGACATTACCCGAGAATGCTCAGGGGGCGCTAATCTGATGACGCGCAGTGTATACAGCAACTATCTCCATCCAGTACAAAATTCACAACAAAGCCTACCGATAGAAACTGTTATGCCAATAAGGAACTCTGCAGGCGACTGGGTCCGCAGCGATAAAGACAGAGCCGATACATTTGCTGTCCACCTACAAAATGTATTCCAGCCCAATCCAGCTACAAGCCGAATTACATTATCTCCGCTAACAGATAACGCCATATCTTCATATGATCCAATTGAATTTCACCCAAATGATATCATAAAAATCATTAAAGATCTAAAACCACAAAAGCCACCCGGCCACGATTTAATTACTCAAAAAATGATTATTGAACTTCCGAATTGCGCCGTACACACCATCTATCAAATCTTCAATGGAATAACGAGAATTGGCCACTTTCCGGAGAAGTGGAAAAAGTCAATCATTATAATGATACCGAAACCTGGGAAAGATCACACAGTTCCCTCATCATATAGACCCATAAGCTTACTCTCATGTCTGTCTAAGCTTTGCGAAAAGTGCCTGCTTGCCCATATCATCCTTTACTTGAGAAGACACGACAGAATCCCATCACATCAATTCGGG